>JANTPZ010000526.1:0-25048 GCA_025593235.1 Vachellia pachyceras | reverse complement strand
GCGGGTTGGCGGGCTTTTAATTTTTAAGAAAAATACATACTATATATATTTTCTTACCTTTTTTCATCCCAATATTTTTTTACAAATGAAAACGTAATATTAAACTCTATTTTTAGGAAATTATTGAACACTTATTGATGAGATTGGAAAAAAGATCATGAAAATATGCAATCTTATAGGAAAAAGTTGGGTAAAAAAATAAAAAAAATTATTTTTTATAAAAAAATTAAAATAAAAAAGCTGGCGGGTTGGGCCAATACGGGCTTGGGCTGCATTTTTTCATCCCGTTGCTGTGGCGGGCTGAGACGGGCCAGCCCGCAACCCACGGGCTGGCCTGCTTTCCCATCCCTAGGAGCAATCATGTCAGTCATCAAAAAGAAAATTGATAGATAGGAATGCGAAGTAGAGCAATTAAGTCATCGTCCACAATTTTTTCAATATTTTTAATTTTAATTTTAGGAAAAAAGTTAATAATCACACCGTATTCCTAAGCACATTTCCTTTTACAAATAAGTCACTTCTCCCACCGTTTTCCCAAACATAAATCATTTTTACAATGTGACTTATTTCCAATCTTACTTTTCCATAAGTACTTCTGCAAATAAGTTACTTATCGCACCGCGTTCCCAAACAGAACCAATAACTTCCCAAACATAAATCACTTTTCAAAACCTAGGTTTTTCCTCGGAATATATAAAAGCTATTTTTCAAAATCTATTCTCCAAAACCTAGGTTTTACCTCAGAATCTGTAAAAGCTACTTTCAGAATAGTTTCCAAACAAGCCCTTTAAAAATTTAAAAAATAGGAGAAGTGAAGTAAAAAGTTTTTTATTTTTTATTTTACAACTTGTTAAAATTATATAACCCTACATCTTCAATTTTCTTAAATTCAACTAGCAAAAAGTTTTTCTCCTCCGAATGCCTCGGGGCTTGCAAATAATTCCTTTTAGTCGAAATGGAATCAATTAGTAAATATTTTTGTGGTTGAATAATATACGCTCTTTCAAAAATATTGTTTTTCATGTTTCATATGTCATGTTTTACTAAAGAACCTAGCTAGCAAGTGGTTCAGAAATATTTTTTGTTTCGCAATCTTGTCCATCTATTTTGGTAATAGCGTCAAAATCTGAAAGTATGAATTCTCAAATCTTGATAATAATTTTAGTTATTGTAAGCAATATATATACACATATTTCTTCTCCAACAAATATGTTGGTCCATCAAAAGCAAAACACAAATCTATAAAATCTGGGTCCTCAAATAATATAAATATATATATATATAATTTTTATGTACTTGTTGGCCTCCCTAAAGCAAAAACATGTCTTTTGTGTGGACATTTAGCCTTCTTCATCCATATAAAAAATCTTTACTATCTTTTAAGAGTAATTAAATTAATCTCCAACAAATTAAATTTTCACATCTCACACTAGTTTTGCCTTTATATTTATAAAACTTTGTAGGAGTTGATTTGGACTGGAAATAATACTCCTTCTTGTCTTTAATATAAGATATACTTCAAACTACAAACTGGATATTATATCAAGAATCGAAGAAGTGAGTACGTAGTGATGAAATATGGAATAATGGTTGATAAGAATTTTCATATATTTGGGTATCTGATTAATTGTCATCTTTTATCATTTGAATTTAATTTTAAATTTTTAGAATGTTTTGTCATTAATTTGTAGGGTTAGGTTTAGGTCTATCAATAACACCTCAACTTTTTTTCTCTGCAATTTTGATTATTTAAATAATATTAAGTTTTCCCTCCTTTCAGTTCTTTTCTCCTTTTATTTGTCTGGTTTCTTCCTCCTTCTTGCTGTTATATATCCTCTATTCTCTCTCTTTCTCGTCTCCTTTCTCCCTTTTCCTTCCCCCGTTCTGCATCATGCCTATATATTTTTGGAGTTAATTTGTGCCAAAAGATAGTTTTATGTAATATGAAGATAAATAATTAGCAAAGGTACAATAAAGTGATAAGCAGAGATGCTAGTTTTCACTTCCTTCATTTGTTGAGAAAGTAAGCATATGTGTGTGTACAACAATAAAACTCATTTACGACATTCCAGTACATTAATCTGTGAATACTACTCACAAGTAGAAATATGAGACCCAACTCAATATTTCTACACAAGAGGAAAATACTGAAATAAAGCTTTAAATTAGGACAAAGCTTAGAAGTCCATATTTGATTAATCCACTTTTGAAGAGTGTCAGAATAAACAATGCTACTATAGCTCTTAAGATTGTTATATGCAACATATAAATATCAGTTGATTTTTAGATAATCTCCAATCTTGTACTGATATTGGTGGCAGCAACACCTGCAAATAAATAATTAATCTGAGTCGAGTCCGAGGACACTGTCCTTAAGAGCTATTCCGCGATTACCGACAAGTAAGTTGCGGCACTCCCCAGGATTAAACGGATTCTTTCTGTAAGGATACAGTGATACAGAACTAGCAGAAGGTATAATAGAAACCAGCATGGCAGAAAATCAGAGAAGGAAAGAATAGTGTTCAAAAGCTCAAGAGCTGCATATGGAAACCTTTCATTTGGAGTCTTTATATAGGCCATGAACTTCATAATAGACTTGGGCAAGCTTAAAATCTCATAATGATCAATTTAATTTCCTTAAACCCATTTGCAATCATGATTGCCATCAGTTTCAAATGTTGGCATTGAAATCCATTTAAGAGCAAAAATAATGTGGGCATTACATAAACTATTTTGTATAGAATATGTTTTATGGAGTTGAAAATGGACAACCGTTTGTCACTTTGTCTTATTATTTCTTTCAACCACTCTAAAAATCCATTTCTTCTCATTTGTTTCCAACGCATAAATTGGTGAATTTAACACCTATTATGGTGTATTGAAAGCAATAATTATTCATCCAAAAAATCAGCTTACAAGAATAATCCTTTTAACTTTCAGATTCTATTTTGAAGGCTAGTAGTAGATTGATATTATCTGGTCAAAGTTTATTCAAAATAATATTTTGTATTTCTATAAAACTCTTTAATAAAATGTGCCCAATATATAACTCGTGCACAAGGGTAAGGAAAAATTGCCGGATATGTCTCCAGTGGCTTATTATCATGCACGAGCCATTTCCTCCTTTTGGCCTATTTATTAGTCTAAGATCACATTATTTTAGATGTTCACATAGACCCTCACAATCCTAAGTAATGTGAGACTCTTCTTTTGACACACCCACGTATAAAATTTACAACAATCTGATGGGTCGCTGGCAGATGGTGGTGGTCATCATCATCATGGTGGGCACAAACATGGAGCTCTAGCCCCTTGTCCCGAAGAAGTTGGAGCCCCGACCCGACCCCCACACCTAGCTCCACCATCTAACTTAATTTTGCTTTGCTTTGATGAAGTTACTTTGTGATTGTTAGTGTAATGTTTTACCGATCAGATTAGTTATATTATCCTATTCCTGTTTACATGCTGTAATCGAATTTAATTCTCTTAGCTATTTTTCCTTGCAAGTTTTCTATTCATATTTGCTCCTCCACTTAGTCAACCTACAATCCACCATTTGTTCTAATATAATATTTCGATTTCCAAATTTTTCATAATATAAGTCATTTCTACAAGAATAACTTTGTTAATAATATAAGGATAAGCTCATTTTCTAATTTTACTTTTGTAATTAATAAATAGTATGACTTTTGGTATTTGTCTCTCATTTAGAACCTTATTTAATATAGGTAAAGTTTAAAAAATGTTTTAATTTAAAACAAATTTATTAAATCAACCACAATTTCTTATTTATGATGAATTAGTTAAAATGATTTATGCATAGTATTTTGATTGTAATTAATACGATAGTGTGCCTTTCACTTTCGGTAAGTAGAACATAATAACTGTGAAAGTTCTCATTTAAGAAGCAATGTTGTCAAAGTTGTTTTCACTTATGAGCCATATTACCCCATAAATCTTTTTGGTTCAATATGTCCCTAAATGTTTTCAAATTATAGTAAGGTTACTCTAACCATTATCCAAATTAAGTTTAACAATTAACCAAATATTGCCGATGATAAGGTTGCTAAAAACTCTCCAATACAATACTCCAACGATGAAGAGATATATAAGTGGATATATCTTCGATTTTCTCTTCACCATATGACATGACACAAACCTATCATATCAATGCATTTTTTTTTCACCGTACAACTTGCTTTCAACTCCTTGATTTTCTTCGGTTATTTAGCCGTGAGACATTTTTAAAATTTCCCCCTCATTTATAAATCTAACTGGGGAAAATGAAACAAATGACATATGAACCTTTTACATTAGCATATTTGGTCGACCAATATGTAAACTTAACTTGAATAATAACTAAGTGAAATTGTTACAATTTAAATACTTTCGGAGCAATGTTGCTCATGAGTAAAAACTTTTAAAGTAAATTTGTTATTAAATCCAAAACAAAAATAGTGTGGATGCCACGTAAAATGTAAGCTCAGCATATTTGATCAATTAACTATCAAACATAATTTGGATAATGGCCAGGGTAAAATTCTGCAATTTGAAAACTTCTGAGACAACATTACTTCTCAAACAACTTTTGGTACAATATTACTTCTAAGTGAAAACCTTCCAAACGTAATTATATTTTAACCCATAAATATATTATATTATGAAACACTTCCTTATAATAAAGAATGATAGGGATTATTTATTATCAGTAGTATCTAGAATTAGAATACTCATAAACTGTGGATATAGCAAATATGAACAGGAGTTGTTATGGTAGGAAGGCTTTTTCCTTGTTAACGCAGTCTCAAATTTAAATCCATATGAATGCAAAAAAAACTCCTTTTAGAAATATATTTTCTATTGAATTTGATAATACTCAAGTCTAACTCAATTCATCATGTTGTCATATAAAATAACATGAAGTGAAATCTTGCAATGAAAATATAGGTAAGAAAATTTAATTAAATCATAGAATATCTAGATGGGATAATCCATGTCATTTGGGTAATGTTGCATTAATAAACACAAACTTCATCATCTTCATCAAAAGCAAAATTATAATACATGTTAATTAGATGATGTAGGTGTGGGGCCAGGGGTAGGGGCTCCATCTTCTTCGGGACAAGGGGCTAGAGCTCCATGTTTGTGCCCACCATGATGATGTCCTAATGACCCATAAGACTCATCCTCAGCGATAAATCCCTTATATTTTGTCTCAGTCTGAATTCCCGATGATGATCCCACGGTGTCTGACGGTGGAGGTACTGGTGGTTCAACTCCGGGAGAAGGTCCTAAAGCAAACGACCCAGAAACCTCATATTTCATGTTTCTGGATCCTATAGTTGATGAACTAAGAACAAGTACAAGAAGAAGCAGCACAGGCATCATGAGCTTCTTCTTCATCACCATCTTCATTCTTCACTTCACTGATCTTTTCCTCAACTTCAGTAGTGTACGTTCAGATTGGTGTGCTTAACCTTCAACATGTGTTGGCTTTAAATAGCAAGCCTGGAGCCTAAGACCAATTATTATATATAACAAACTCAATTAATTGGAATAAATGAATACTAACTAATCTATATATTCAATTCTCCTATTTATGGAGTAGGGAGAAAGTTTTATTTAGTCCTCTCATAAAATTTTTCATATTAATGTATAATTTTAAACTTTATTTATTATGTGTAGATTAAACTCTCATATTTTGAATATTAAATAAGGATAAATTTAGAGAGTTGTTGAATTTTAAAATAGGGTTAATGAAATTTGAGGTTTTCCTTGATATATGTAAATTATGATAAAATTTATTTATAAATAGAATTAAATGAGTGCATTTTGTTTGGTTCTTTTTGATTTAGTTTGACTTGACTCTTTGAGTTTTCACACAAACAATATACTAGCACTCATATTATCATATCTCATCCATTTAATTTTGCCCTAGACAGTACATGGATGTGTATGTGCAGTTGATAAAATTATATTCTTCTTCATTCTTGAAATAGATATCGACCGTTAAATTTAATTTGCATGGTTTAGATTTTAAATTTTTCATTTTTTTTGAAGTCAAGCTGTTCATAAAATTATTTAAAAAATGAGAATTATGAAATTAAAAAATCTTACTTCTCCAGTCCCATTTATAAGGTGGATGGAGAAATTTATTATCATATTTATAAATATCATAATTAATTTTTTAAAGTATAATTTTAGCTTTAATTTATTATTTTGTAGACCTTTTGGCTTTTAATTTATTATTTTGTAGACCTTTTGGCTAACTATGAAGATTTTATACTATATACATAGAGTGTATATTACATAGGATAAAGTTAATTAAAATAAATCTTAGAAAAAATTTAATGAAATTTAAAATGTTTCTTATTTTAATAAAATATATTGAAAGTTATTGATAAATAGAAGCACATCAGTATTTTTATTTTGATGGTCCAACCTTGAAATTAGAATTAGAATAAATGAATAATTACTTCTATATTAAATTGTATTACCAGGTTTCCATTTATACATAGTTTGACTTGAATTTTCACATCAAAACAGAATGTTATTAATTAGATGAGATCAGCAAAAAATATTAATTTGTTGAGACTTCTTCCATTGAATATGATATATACCATCCAGTACTAAATATAAGATCTTTTTTTATAGTATAACTTATATTATAAAAAGGATATGACAGATATTTATGATAAGTAGAGTAATAATTAATCTCGCTGAAAACACTAAATCAATGTGTTTGTGGAATTTATGTAATCCTCGTATCCTTCCTCATTCCTTCTTCAAATAAATGGTAATGGTTTAGATTTGTATTTTTCTAAATTTTTTTCTTAAGTTAAACTGTTATAATTTGAAATACTGATAAGTTGGAATAATATTCCAACTTATTTTTTAATATATCATTAGCGTAAGAACTGTTTTTGACCAAATTAACGTAAAAAGTAAAATAATAGAAATATAAGATAAAATATTGGGCATCTAATTTGATTCAGCAAGTCCAAACTTGAAATCTGATCAATCCTATTAACATCCATGAAATTAGAAGAGGATATAAATTTTGTTTGTGCATGCATATAACTGATTTGTTTCTTGTTTTATATCTACTAATAAAGTCTCCACATTATAAATTAATGAGATTTAAACATGCCTTTATATATATATATATATTATATTATATGAACTAAATTCTTATTAATTAAACAGATATTTTCTGACAGTTTATGATTCATTCAGTTGAATACACACATACATATGTTAATAAAAGAAGAATCATACTTAAATCAAATTCTTTATATCCATTACATCAAGTTCTCCTATCACACATGATAAATCAACCATGAATCCTAATTTTGAAATATTATCATTTAAATTTGAATCCAAACAAAAAATAGGATATATAGTCATATGTAATTGAAGAACTTGACCCAATGAATATAGGGAATTTAACTTCAAGCTTTCTCAAGCAAATCAAATATAAGGGTTAGTATATCATAAATTAAAGATGATAAAGAAAGGACAGGCTCAGAGGTTACGAGTTTCTCTCTTGCCTTTTAGGCACGGTCTCTTGGGACTTGCCATAAGGTTTTGCGTTCGAAACTTGGTACAACTCTGGTTCTTACTAATAATTATAATCCCTAATTCACAGTCCTCCACTCACTCTATGAGGTACTTCACAGCACCTCTCTTTTGGGCATCAACGAGCCCAACTCAAGCCCCCTTAGGTTGAATTCAGAATCTGTACTATGTGGGCATCATATCCTTTCAACAAGTTTCTCAGATGTTGATCTTCATTAGATTATAGTTGAAGCATTTGGAATTCTTTTCTGCAGATAGATATGTTATTTAGGGTACCAGAGAGAAGTGGTTAATTAAGTAATGATCTGCAGTAATGGATTTGCAGAATCTAATGTACAGAGAAGTCAGGTCCACAGTGATATGCTCCCTTTGGTCATTAACAAATTGAATCTTATATTGAACACCAGAGGAAAGGAAGTAAATTTTTAAAAGTGAACATTTCCATGTAGATACCTTACTAGCTTCTTCTGCCTCTAATCACCCCTTCTTCTTCTTCTCCCTTCTGCTTTTCTGAAAATGCCTTTTCAATATATTTTCTAGAACAAGTCTATATTCAATTGACTTTTTCTTTAAAAATAGTTCATCCAAACATAAATTGCATTACACTAATTGACCAAAAACCAACTTTAGTTTACAAAAAATCAATTGCGCTGTGCGGATCTAAACAAGCCCCCATAAATTGCAAGTGTTGTGGGCGGCACTTGTAGTTGCAGCTGCTATACATGGTTGTTGCCCATATGCAATTTCTGAACTATTTACATACTAAAAAGCTTGCACATATGTGTGTGAATGTGTACGTGGGCGCTCTCTAATCTGTTTGAGGGTATGTTCACTCCAAACAATTTCTCATTTTTGTATAATCTCACACACATTCACACCAAATCTGATCACTCATCTCTGTCTCATCATCACCTTTACAGTTCTCAGCCATATCATTAGAACCTAACCACAAATGTCAGAAAACTTAATATTCAAAAAATAAAGTATCTATTTATATCATATTTAATACCTATTTCACTAATATGATTCGATTAAAAAGTTAGTTAAATTAGTTAATATATCATATTTTCTTAAAACACTTTAATCATCCTCTTCAATTCTCTCTCTCTCTCTCTCTCTTTCTACAATAAGGGTTATTTGGAAAAATATGAATAAACATGGGAAATATGTCTTAAATTTAGTATCAAAATCAGCTCTTTGATTATGATTTACATTAAGGATTAAGGGGTAATGTATCTAGAATACATCACAAGTTTTCTATTGGATGCTTCTGAATTCTGATCTGGTCGATTTCCTATAAATGGACAGCCATATATATAAAACTTATCTCAGAACCAACTATCAAATGCTGCTACTGCATTAGTTTTTTAAATTTACTGCTTACAGACTCACTTTGGCAACCGGCTTAAAATAGTAATTTATTCCTGGCTTCATAAAGGACATGCTTTTCTATATTATTACTATGAAATTCCTAATAAATTACAAAATATTATTTTGTTTACAAAACATACCGCCTTATGAATGAAATGTGATGCGAACAGTATCAGAAGCTTTCTTAGTTGAGCAAAAGAAAAAATCTTTCTTAAATTTGTATCACATTCGTTTAATTCATTGTCATAGTAAAAATCTTTTCCATAAATACGTCTTTCCCCATTCTATGATTACTATCCACTTTTAAGTAACTTGACCAAATATATCAAGACAATTATTTCTATAAATGAACTAGCTGTTTTACGTACATTGGTTAACCATATTAGAAAAACACAAATATATCAAATAGCTTTATAAAACCATATATCTGATTAAATTTGAACAGCCATTAATACATCAGCAATAGCTAGTGATATCACAACAACGAAACTGTAAACAAAATTGGAAATAAACTGGAGTGAAGTTAAAAACAAAACGAGCTGATTAATAGAATACAACACACACGCACACACATTGGTATATAGAAAGAAAGTTATCATCTAACAATGATGTGTCATCGTCTCACACTAATTAACCTCAGTTATAATACCAGAAGAAGTCCTTATATTGTCTACAAAGCTTACGACACATAACACGAAAGACTCTGAAAACTACATGTCGTTGCTGCCGTGCTGGCACGACGAAGAACAGAGAAGTTGAAGCGATGATTGAACTTGTCCCACTGGAAACCAATCTCGTCCCCTTCCTTCAGATTTCTCCTCCTGAGGAAATCGTTGTTCCAATTCCCAATCAGAACAAAGCTCCCAGAAGAAGCCCACTTCTTGAGAACCAGAGAGTGAAGCGACCCGTCGTTCACATCCCAAAACTTGATCTCAGTTCCAACTCCAGAATCAAGCTTGGAGTTTTCATCGCCTGTTAGAACGGTGCACACCAGTTCCTTAACCAAGTCGATGGCTAGCAGCAGCGTGTTATGGTGGCCACGAACGTCGGTGGCCGTCAGAACCTTCTTTATCTTCCACGGGTCATCGTAGATTCTCATATCAGTAGAACAATCCCATGAAGAAGCAGCTTTATTATTCTCTTCAGTACAGTGGACTCTCTTTTAGAAGAAACCATGACGAGAGGATTAAGTAGCTAGCAAGCAGATGAATTCCGCAGATTTTGCAGGGAAGGCCAGAATTGAGAAGACTAAAGTTCTTAGAAAACTCATTATTTAGGAAACATTTTCTTTTGCCGACTATTTAGGAAACTACATAGTTTCCTGATGCAATTAGGAAATTATAGTGTCCTGATGCAATTAGAAGAGGGCAAATCCCAAATAAATATAATCTCAATTTCAATATTCCAAATCAATAACTCCAATTCATTTGTGTAATGATTTTAATTACTACATTAGGACACAAATTTAGGTGATTTATTTAAGTGATTAGACATAAAAGCGTTGATTGCAAATTTTATTATTATTTAAAAAATATATGACTCATTAAATTTTTTTATAAATTTTTGTAGTAAAAAAATTCAAATTTTAAATTATAAATTTAAATGATCTATAGAATCTTATAAACTCATAACTTACATTGTTTATAGTTATATGTTCAACAAAATTATCAGTGTAAAATATTATTTAACAATTTAAAAGAAAATTAAATAAATAATATTCAATATATAGAAAAATTTAAATTATAAAATTTCATGATATAATAAAAAGTTATAATTTTTTATATATTAAAAAAATTTTGAATTTATATGTATAAAATTAATTTTTAGTTGAACAAACAATTATATTTTGACCAGAGATGTATGGGGGATTCAATAAGTTAGTTAAAATATAGTGGTAGTTGTTATATTCAAATCGAAAATTATAATTTATGAAAAAACTTAAATTTATTATTAAAAAATTTAAATGCATTATAAGTTATCTCACATTGGGCTAAGCCCATTTCATTGATGCTTGATTATCTTTGCATCATCGCTATATAGTCTTTCCATATCCTATAGACTGCACCATGTTAGTGGCAACCATTTCATTTATACCTTTTTTTGGCTAAATATAAATAACACGCTACTATTAAAGACCAAATGTAGTTACTGCGTTAAATAAAAATTCAAACCTTAATTTATAATATTGTGAATAATTAGCTATTTCTGTTAAATCTAATGCCTTTGTTAAAATTCAGTTTGCCCTTTTGGAGTCCTCCTTTTATATTTTTTTTATATCAACCTTAAAAATAAAACAAATAAAATTTGAATTTATTACAAAAAAATTCAAAAATGCTGTATGAATTTAGGAAAATGGATTATGTGGCATATTTATTAAAATCAAATTAAATAAGTGTCACCGTGGAAACTTCAAATGCACAATCACAGTCCGTACAAAATACTCTCTATCCCATATATACTACCAGTAAAATGTCATGTAACAATGGAAAATCCATTGCTAAATGGATATTTTTCGTCGCTAAAACGAGGGTCGTTAATATTTTCTGTCGCTAAATGAAAATTTTCTCATGGAAAATAACCATTTAGAGATGGATTTTTTTATCGCTAAATGACATTTTTCTGTTAGTATCCACAGTATAAGTTTAAGTTAATTACAGCAAGCGGAATAAACATAGTGGTTAAAAGGAAGTTATCCTAACATTAAATATAAACATGTCTCCCAAAGTCAAGGAAATGCATTTCAAGAAGAGACACCCAGTACACCTACTCAAAAAGTCCGTTTGGATTAGCGGTAGAAGAAATAACTTTTTTATAGAAGTTATTTTGGAAAAGGAATTTTGAGTAGAAGTCAAAAGTGTAACGTTATTTATGTTTGGATTAACGTTAAAAAAATAACTTTTTTTTAAAAGAAAAAACCATTTGAATAAACTTTCGAGAAGTAATTTTATGACAAATTACGTAAAAGGACATGAACCTCATTAAATGCCACATATTCATATATATTATTTTAGCTATTTGTGATAATTTTAAGGATAAAGACAATGATATAAAATAAAAATAGAATAAATGAAAATATATGTAAATTAATTATCAAGAAAAAAATGAAAATTCTTTCAACTAACTACTAATATCACATAAATAATTGGATCATACAATTTTTCCACTAATCAATAATATAAAATAATTAATTTGATCATAAAGTCTCTACAATTTGATCTTTAATTACATCATGAACACGCTGCATATGTGTTGAACATGATATTATATTTGATGAAGATGCATCGCCTGTGTTAATATCATCAATTTCTTCGATAATACTTTCAGTTCCATCAAAAAATCGTCATCGGTCTTAGAATTCCCTGTGATAAAATTATGTATAATTATTTTAACACATACTAAAATAAGCGCAATAATCCAAAAAATTGTCGTTGGAATTTTGAACACCAAGTATAAACAGTGAACAAATTTAATAAAAAAACACCTATTACTTATTATTCGTTCGGGATTTTTTGAATTTTAAATTTTAAAATTTCTAAAAACTGAAACTAATTTTTATATTTAGCTTTGGTTTTTGGTTTTTTGGTTTTTAATTTAAAAAATGTGTTGTGAATTAGAAATAGATAAGGTAGGTTAGGTCAACTATTGTACCTTCAAATGATGGAAAAATAATAAAATTAATTATGATAAAAAATTAAATAATTAGAAATAAAAAAAATAATTATAAAAATAAAAATATTAAAACTAACATTAATTAATGAGTTTGCCTATTCAAAGCATAAAAAAATTAGTAAAATATTGACCAGATAAAGTTTAGCCTTACAAAATGAAGAATATCAATTAAAAAGAGATTTTAAAATAACTTGCACTACAAAATAATAATACAAAAGCATACTTATTTCAAAATATGTCTTAATCATTAAATTTTATCATAACGTAATTATAGTGCTACATTAGCAGCATTCCATAATTGTTGAGCTAAGCGATCTCGAAATGCAGTCGTTCGACGATTATCTCTTGCAGTCACTTGTGGTGGCACATATTCCTCTGTGGCCTCGTTTCTATTCGATTCTTTTCAACTTCCAATTCAACATTTTCATCAGCATATTGTGTAAATAAAGGATCATCTTGCATCTCCATCCTAATAAAGTTGTGAATGACACAACATGCAAGTGGTATATACTTTTGCCTTTTCAAAAGGAAATATATTGGGAACCAATAATACTACATAACCATATTAAATTTATAGATTTAGACATAAAAATTCAAAGAACCAATGGTACCAGAGAACCAAAATATAATATATCATGAGACATACTAAACTAGAAAAGAAAAACTATAATATATTCACAGGCATTGAATCCATCCCCACACGAGAGCGTTATGGTTCATAAACTTGTCACTGATTGATGTTTCGTCATCGATGTTAGCGGAGGGATAAATTAAATCAGGAGCTTTCTCACTTCTTTTATTTTTTTGTATAATACATTTCAAATAACCTTTTGTGATCATTCCTTGCTTCATCAAGTATCCGTCTCTAGCATTTTTTTCGTCGCACTTTCTTGCTACATGCACCTACTTTGAAATTATACTACTACAGAATACCGTGCAATAAACTATAATTATATGACTGTTTAACAGAGGAATTTGATCAGAATTGAAAGCAAAGACACATCTGATGTGAAAAGCAGTTCATATCCAGGTTGAAATCCCTTTCGCAATGTGATTTGGAAATACCTTTGTGTAAGCTCCATTCATGATAGTTGGCATGGCATCTTCTCTCGTAGTCATGGATAAGAATTTTCACGCCATTCATGCATGCTTTTAATTCTGGACAGGGAATCCGTGTATTTTAGTCCACTGTCCTTCTTAAGTAGGCCATGAACCTTTCGATTCCTCTGTGAAGAATGTTCTGGTGATTTCGAAGATGGAAGCTTGGTTGTTCCATGGAAAGATGCCTGTGATGAATTTAATAAACAAATACACCTACACTGCTTCATAGAAAGCATTACTGTGCAACTTTCTTCGGGCTTAGCCCCATTCTGTTACTAAAACATGTTTTTGGACAATTTAAAGCTGAGCCTCCAAATAGTTTGATCTCAGTGAAAAATAGACGGGTTGGAAGAAAAGAAAAATAAAAATGCAAAATGGAGCGAAACGAAAAGGAAGAACCCTTATTCCCGCGTCCACCGCGAACGCAACTTCCAACCCCTCTGAATTCTGAATCCTCGAAATAACCATCTTGTGTTACGAAAATGAGTTGGACCCGCTAGGCAACCCGTCTAACTTTGGTGGGCTACTTTCAACCCATCCTGCGGGTTAGAAGGGTTGAGTCTAATCCGTCAACCAACCGTTTTATTTTTTTAAAATAATATTATATATTTTACATTTTTTTCATTTCAATATTTTTTATAAAGGAAAAGTAATATTAAACTCTATTTTTAAAAATTATTAAAAATTTATTGATTAGATTGAAAATAGAATCATAGAAATATATTATCTTATAGAAAAACGGAATAAAAAAGAAAAAAAATTATTTTTAATTTTTTTTAAAAAAAAAAGGCTTATCAACCCGCTATGGTGCACTCGCCTTGATGGGTTGTGACGGCTTGCCGTTTTCCATGCCTATATCCATCTTCAGCCTCGCCGTCGTCTATTCAGAAATTGGAAAAAAAAAAATTTAACATCCACTGTTGCAACGACACGAAAAGGGCCTTGTGTTGAAGGGAGGAAAACGGACGAGAGGTCTAAAGCTTCTAGCCTCTGTAAGCAGCGAAGTTGCGCGCATGGTGCATCTCTGAAGCACAGTAACCAGAAGCAGAAGAGGCTGATCAGTCCATTAATGTAGTGATAACGATGTGGAGGATGTGTTGAGCCTGTAGAGTATTCCATTTTTTTTCTTTTTGCTGCTTGCTACATTCGAACTTATACCAGTCCGATATGGATGTACCTTTTACCAGTGAAAGAAAAACTACAAGGAGGATACGGATTCACAAGTCCCAACAGACCTTTGATTCACACAGTAAAACCTATATTTTCATCACTTACACACAGAAGAAGCCAAATCGGACTGTGTATCGACGGCATTTTCAAGGCGTTCCCGTGTTAGCGGAGTTATTCACCAGCGCCAAGGCATTGCTCATGAACTTCTTCAAGTCCGTCACCTTATCGCACACATCCACCTTCACTGGATTTTCTGGCACGTCCTCGAAGCCGTCCGTACAAGTTTCCTCACCCGTCAGCACCACGCTCATCACTTCTGCACGTTGCTCATCTGGAACCTGAACCGCTGAACGACTCCTCGCCGGAGCACAGTGGCGGATGTATTGGATGTACAGTGGCGGCTATCTCCAGGTGTGGTATCCCCTCCCCTCCAGCCGTGAAATAATGGATGGATTTAATGGATAGTGGCGGCTCGTTTGTGGCGTGTTTTGGATGAATGTTGCCGGAATCGAAATCAAAGACAAAACAGAACGAGAAAGGGGAGCGGAATAATATCAGGGTAGAAATCAAAGAAAGAACGTAAGAAAGCAAAATAAATTTTTTAAAACAAACCAAAAATCTCAAAACTCATTTTTATCCTTTTTAAATTTGGATAAAGTCTATTTTAAAAATGCTAAAAACCAACTCAACTCCATTTTTTGAACACGTTTTGTGTTTAAAATTACATTTTAAAACAAAAAACTCAACACCATTCTAAACGGACTTTTAAATAGTTAAAATTAGAAGGATTGAGTAGAATCAATCAAAATTCAGAGGCTTCAGTTACATATGAGCACCTAAATATTATTTTAAAAAAATTGAAATAAAGAGGGTGAAAGTAAAAGCTGAAAAATGCAGCACTGTCCAAGAATCAAGGGATAATTACAGTAAATGCGTTTTTTATAAACCCATTTGAAATCCATATGACTCAAGCCATTCCATAGTCCCTACAAAGCTACAGGCAAAAAGAACCAACGACCAAAAACAAAACCAAAAGATTAAAGAACACGTACGTTTACCCAATAAAGAAAGGAGAAAAGGCAAAATGCATGTTACACCCCAGAAACGTGACACAGAAAAATTACAAATCCATGGGTAAGTTGTTCAGTGCAATCTTGTCAGCTCTTCTACTCTCTTGCACAGCTCTTCTACTGAAACACTCATTGTCTTGGAAATTTCATCCATCTTACTGCGGTTGAGATCAAGAAAAGATTCAATTAGATCTCCATCAAGGAAGTTTCTGGCATCCACTTGTCTTTTCTCACTGTTGAATGACCTCCACTGCTCATGACTCAGCCCTCCAACGCCTTTAATCACCTTACGTAAGTTCGACTGAAGCTTCTCCAGAAAGACGTACTGCTCATGAGGAAGGGAAGCAATAACACCAATCACACCATTGATGGTGCCAAAAATAACAGTTGGAATCTGGCCCACCTCAGAATCTGGCAACCGCATAACAAGGGAACCATGCCGGAACCGGTTGACAAACTCACCGAGGTGATACTCACCGACAACTTCAAGTCGACCTCGTTCTTCATCAGTGGCCCCTTCGCTATTTTTCCGAACAGTGAATAGATTGTAATTATTTTCCGCTCCAAGGTATATGTCATCATCAAGGATTTCAACAGCAGACATCCAATTTGCATTGTAGTCACGAGCTCTCTCCTCAATAGCGCCTTCTTCATGCTGACAATAAAAGAGTACCAGTCAGAAAAATAAAGCACTCTCACAAACTGAGAAACACTACAGAAAAAAGAAATCATTCCATGAAACTTGACAAGGAAGAGTAACACAGCCAAACCAGTTCTAAATATCAAAAGGTTTCAGCTTTATAAGCTTTGATCCCATATAAGAGAAGAGGAGAAAACTTGGGAAATGCAACCAGTGGGACTACACATGAGACTACATACTTGTAGGACTAGATACTCTTAATTACCAAAACCAAAAACATCCTACTAGTTACACTAACTTAACTGAGAAGGAGCAATTATACAAAATTAACTAAGAGGCATGCTACACACGCTCATACACAAGTATATATACATTCCAATTGTAACAAATACGTGATAATTTTGTAGGTTATGCATAGAAGCTTACCTTGTAAATTAGCAACGAGATTGACTTCATCAGATCACCGACTATAATGAAGTCTCCCCTAGTTTGCACATAAAGTGCAAGGATGTGTCCGTGATGTCCACATTCAGACTGCAACTCACGGGTACCATCATCCCGGAGCATCCACTTGTAAAGCTGGATTTTTTGATTAATAGCAGCAAGCAATTTACCATTGAATGCATTCAAAGAGTAAACAGCTCCTTTCGTTTCCTTCTCAGCAATAAGTTGTAGCTTTCCATCTTCCACAATAAAAACTAGAATTCTTCCCTTGATTTATTTGTTAAAATATGCAAGGAAAGAATGATATTAGTGTCTTCATGGGAACAAAGGCGAGAGTAACAACAATCTTACAACTTAGTAACTTACCTTTGTTGGTTCACTTTCCTCTGGCAATACATATGCAGTTCCAACACAGTAATACACATTATTATCATCAGAGAAAGAGCAGCTGATTATAGAGCAACCATGTTCAAAGGCATCAAGTTGGCAAGTTGATACACATTCAAAGGTCTGATCATCCAGCAAGCGCACAAAATGTACTTCAGATTCTTCAGTACTTATTTGGTTGTACTTCAAACAAATAATACCAAATGTCCTGGACTGCTCTTGATGGCAAATACGCCGTGCCTGCTCTCCCAATGGGATAGAGCGAATATGAAGTTTCTGAATGTCATCAATGGTGCCAATAGTGAGTTCACCCTCTTTCGTAATAGCAAGACTGTAGATCAAAATATGAACACAAGCTTAGCATACTCAACTTACGAGAACTTCACATCAAAATAGAAAATGACAGAAGAATCGTATTAGCAATCTGATTTTGGATATGTTTCATGCATGTAAGGTCCATATACCTGTCTGGAAATGCAGCAGAGTTGAAAGGGCACATATGACTAACTTCTTTCAGATTTACATTACTATAGAGTAACTTTTTGTTACTGCTATAAATCACTGTTGGCCGATCAGATGCAGCAAAAACATGAGTAGCATTCTTGGATGAAAAAGTGCGCAAGGTGATAGGCTGTGTCCCAAGAGACACCTTTTTTCTATCTGCCAACTCACCGGTACTTGTATTTAACAGGAAGTTTATAAGATGGCCATCACCAAGGGCACATAACAAATAAGATATCTGAACAACGAATGAATAGAGAAATATTAGAAAAAATAGAACTAGGAAACTGTTATTAAACTAGTGGAAACCAACACTGAAGATGAAAAGAGAGTCCAATCACATGCAAAGGAATGGATAAGAACTAGACTACAACAGCTTAAGAGAGCAGAAAGAATATATAAAAGCACCTAACAAAGGTAAAACATTGAGAGGCTGGAAAACTCCGCTCAAAACAAGCCGATTCACTCAGACAGAAAGGAGTAGGCAACATAACCAATTCAAGATTGGGGGACACTAATTTCAATTTCTTTATCAATTTTGTCAGGCCCCTAACTGTAGGTTCTATTCAGTTAATGACTGATTCAAGAAAACCATGTTTTATTGCTCTGATGCACTGCACAATTATGACTTCATTACCATAATCATCCCATTCGCTATCTCCTTTTTACAATTAAAATAAACCAACATAGCACGTTCCTTCTCCCACACAATGATTGCTCAGATACTAAATGCCAGCCTCTCCATGCTCAGGGACATAACTAAGTTCAGAAATGAAGGGCAACTACTTCATCCCACACACACATACACATAATTTAAACATTAATGTTGCTAATTTAGTATACATCGCACAGTAACACACTGATAAAGATTAAAAATTCTGAAAAATCCCTCAATTATGGAAGTTGAGAACTGAACAAAATCATCCATAATTATAACATCTCCGAATGTGAAAAACTAAAACCGAAGCAAGGAAACACCAAGTTTTGAAATCAGCTCAATGCAGACCTACCCCTTCAAAGATGCAAAGAAGCATAGAGCCAAATATCTCAAAATGTGCAAACCTAAAGCAGAAGCAGGATTAACAAGCATAGAAATTAGCTTAAGGTAAGCCAACCCCTTCAAACGTGTAAAGTAGAGTCAAACAATCTCGAAATCTCAATAATTAAACCAGAAGCCGAATACAGACGACATAGAATTGAGCTCAGGTGAAACTAATCCTTCAAAGGTGCAAAAACATAGTTAAATATCTCAAGATTGAATGAAAAAGCAGAATCATGAATTTAATAGCATAGAAAACAACTCAAAGCAAGCCTACCCCTCTGAAGTTGCAAAAAACAGGGCCAAAAATCACAAAATTTGAATAAATAAAACAGAAGCAGGAAAAAAATCAGCATAGAAGCAAGCTCAAGGAAAGCCTACCCCTTCAAAGGTGCAAAGAAGTACAGATCGAGGTATTATCTCTCCTCCTAAATGCTCCTGTGTGATGAGGTTGAGGTCTGGGAGGGAAAAGATTCGGACACTTATGTCAGTCCACATTCCAACTACAGCTAGATGACTGTAATTGGGGTTCTCCCCAATTGGATTTATGTCAATGCATGATATCTCATTATCCAACTGGGCATGCTTTACTTCTGTCAATATGCCATCGCCAATTTCCAGATATACTAAATGCCCACCTCCTGTAGCCAACAAAACCTGCATGCAGGTAAAACCCTTTAATAACTCTGAGCAGTATAACAAGCATAACAAGATCAAATCCAACAACGAAAAGATAGATGCAGGGAAATGAGATGCATCCAGTTCATCATACCAAGTAAATTAAAATTGATCATCAATTAGTCATCAAATAAGGTGTTATTGAGCTCGCCAGAATATCGACTCATCATCAAATCACTCATATCTTGACCAAGTCTAATCAATATTCATCTATCCATGCTGGAAATTATTCAAGGTTTGTCTACAAACTCAGCTTGAAGTGGGAAATCTCAAAATTGACTCCTATTGAATCATTAACGATAATGCTTATTATTTTTCTTTCTTTTTGGAAAAACCGCTAATTATTGAAAAACATTTGTGAATTTATGAGACAAGAACTCCTTCCTCACAAATTAACTTGAACGTGTGTTTCGACACTAGAAAGCAAACATCCTACTATCAGGAACCCTCCGCCTATAAAATCCACAATTATTGCTCTGCATGCACAAGTCACATATATAAAAGCAGAAAAGTCACTATCCATGTCACGATGAAAAATAAGGATAACAGAGTGCTCATGGATGGCAAAGTTCAACATCCTAACAGTTCAATGATATCCAAACCTTATGAAATGAAAGATAGGTCAAAGGAGGCTGAAAGGAGGGACATCGTGCCCCATCTTAACAATGCAACATTAGTTAAACACTAGAAAAACATGACACCATACAAAATGTCACTAACAATAAAAAAACCCTTGGAGGTCCATAAAGTAGCAAAAACATACCTGCGTCGCATTTGCCGTGGCCACATTAACTGAATAGCCTGATGGAGCATGCCATTCATGCCTAAGCTCTCTAGTTGTGGAGCTAACAAGTCTTACTATGCTTGAGGTGACCTGTTCAGCCAAAACAGATCTCTATCATTAGGGAAGTAGGAAAACATAAAAATAAAGCTCAGATGTTCACAAAAAAAAAAGGATAAAGTTAAGATGCGTCAATCAAATTTCACCATTTCTCCATATTATCTAGAGCATTTATCTAAATGTCTGGTACATTTCCATTTTGTTTCTCATGATTATTGGAGAATGGGCCTCCTGGCACACTTAAGGCCCTATCCTATGAGGTAACCTAATTACCTAGCGGTTAACCTAGCTGTCACTATCATTGTTATAATGCTCATATTTATTATAATCTTAGTATTATTATATTATGATTCTAGGAGGAATATAGGAGATATGATTAGATTCAATATTACATTTATTCTCCCTTTTTCCTCTGAATAAGTACACCAATTCAGTGAATAAAAGATTAGAGCTTTTCTGCTGCTCAAAATTACAATGATTAATATTCTGACCCACCATATTCATTTAAAAATTATTAAAACTCAATCAGGCACAAGGAGATTAAAAAAAACTATTAATAAAAATAAAAAAGTCCTACCTGAACAAGTTGGTTGTGAATAGCATCATGACAAAACAATGTTTGAACTTGAGAACAGAAGCCTTCTATTTCAGTCTCTTCCAGCTCATCTTCAAGATTCATAGCTAGAATTCTTGTCTCACTGATAAAACTCACAACCAAGAAGGTGTCAAAAGGATCATCAGTTGAAGACCTTAATGACCACATTCCCTTGATGCCTTGCAGTTCTACAGATGCCTACATCACAGAAGTGAATGAGAAATTAGAATTTTGAAATCAATTATTTTATTTTTAAAAGACCTTTTTTCTTTTATTAATTAAAAAATCCTTTTCTTGTTGGCCTTTTTAAAAAGGGAAAAAGAAAGTCAAACTAGAATTCACCTGTTCATTAATCCCGATTCCATTCCGAATGATACGAAGAGAACCATCCTTGAAAGCTCCAGAGCAGGTTACAACCTGCCCTTGGCCTTGCCTTTCTAGGTCTACCACGCAGAGGTCAACGATTGGCCCCAAATTTACATACCTTTCCAAAACTTCCACATACGAACCTCTTGCATCTGGTTGTAGATTTAGCTTTATCAGCTGTATTTAACGAGTCACAATGTTAGTACACCATGTTTCCAAATGTGAATGAAAGAAGACATAGACTTGCTGTAACACTAAATCATTAAAGCAGTGTGAACCAATCAAAGAGAAAGATTTAATCAAGTTATACATATATCGCAAAATCTACTTGATACAGCCCAGTTTTCTACATCTAAAGGAGCGATTCGCAAATAGATTATGCATACTAAAGTGGATTGCCACTTTGCACAGGGAAAAAGTTCCCTAGAATTAGATTAACAAATGTTTTTACAAGAGAACAAGTAGCAAATTTATGTTGAAATATGGAACTTGAGAAAAATTGATATATGTTGAGCATGATCATGGAATCTATGCTCCATTTTATAATTGTAATTGAACATATAAAGAACAAAGGATACAAATCATTCTCTTCGTAAACTCAGATTTCTGTATATATCAATATATGAAGTCAAAACATTCGAAGTTAACCTTTAGGATTCACATACCTGTGAATCTCCAACACTTGACCCAATATATACAAATGCATTATCAAGATATGATATGGTAGAGGGAATGGAAGTTTCACCCAGTGTCTCAATTTTGAGACCAGTAACCCTACATAAGTGTAAATGTCAAAACATACGACCAAGATGTTAGATATTAAGAAATAATTACTCTAATAAGCATTCATATGTAAAGATAGAATAATAAATTTAATAGCCCAAAATAGAAGAAGGAGAATGAACCATCACATACTTCTCTCTTTCATGAGTAATTACTAGTAGGCTAAGCAAACCAGTAATATCACCAAGTAAATATCGCGAACCATCAGGATCAATTCTCCC
This sequence comes from Vachellia pachyceras, assembly GCA_025593235.1. Lineage (NCBI taxonomy): Eukaryota > Viridiplantae > Streptophyta > Magnoliopsida > Fabales > Fabaceae > Vachellia > Vachellia pachyceras. The sequence continues at coordinate 2,594 of JANTPZ010000526.1, read as the reverse complement.
ATAGGCTCTGGTATTTGACTGTAATGCAAATCATGTTAAGTGATAAACAAAAGTCCAAAAACATGTATCATTCAGCTATGAATTCCAAGACTTATGATCAAAGATATTAAGGAAGATAACATATTCAATGACATACTTGTTTGACTGGAATAGCTCTGAAAGCATTTGCACTACAGTATACTATGGTCTCTTCTCCAATAATAAGGACACCGCAAAGAGGTGGCGGAACTGGTATCAATATTTCAGCCCCATTATCAAGGTTGTTTTGGGACCACGGACCCTCAACAAAATCTTTATCCTTCAGTGCAACCTCATATGTTTTCACATGGCGTGCATCTTTGTTATCCTGCAATTTGGAAGACAATACATCAAAGCCATAAAAGATGACATGTTACTGTAAAACAAACAGGTGATTACGGCAGATTGACGCAAATTATGTACAATAAATGTGGGATTTATTTAAAAAGAAAAAGGATGCATGCACACACGCACACATGCAAATCCAACCAAACAAATTTGAATATACAACATCACATCCCAGTGTGGGTGTGTGGGTGGGTATACAACAGCACAACTATAACAAGCGTCATAGACCCTTCACTCTTTCAAATAGTCCAAAAACAACCACCAACTGTCAGCAATGATTTTAATAGTCCAAAAATCCATGTAATGAAGGCCTTTGTCTTGCATTATTGGATGGCAGATTACATGTGAAACAAAAACATTAACTTTTTCCTCTCACAAATATATTTCATCTTTATCATAAAACTATAATGTGTAAAAGGGCAAATGCATAGTAAGATACGAAGAACAACAAAAACCTTATTATGAGCACATTAAGAGAAGTAGGAAAGCCCCACTGTAGCAAAATTGTGAATCACTTAGAACATAATAGCTAGCCCTTTGATTTCCCCACAGATTCCAAAATGAAAAAAAAATAGAGAAAAACAACAAAAATAGACGAACAAGATTATAAAGGAATTATATGCCCAAAATAGTTGAGTCAATACCTGATAAAGAACCACGATTGTAGGTTTTGGACAGCCATAAAGAAATTTGATATCCAAAACTTGGAGCTCCTCAAGGCTGAAAATAAACATACTACACTTAATAGACATTAAAGGAGAAAAAAAATAAAATACTATATAATTAAGTTTCAAGTATTCTTTCTCAAAATTTTTCCATCTAACAGTATGCAATGTCCTGCCTAAGTCGACTGCTTTGAATTCAACTAACATTTTGGAGAATCATAGGAAATCAAGGCCAACATTTCTATGACAATCTCAAATCCCATGACATTATAATACAGGGTCATTGGAAAAACGCAAGAGCTAAGGTTATGAAACAGTACCCAAAATTGGAGAAATAAACAAAGCATGTCTACTATTATTCTAAGTAATGTACAAACGGAGGACATTCATAGACAGAAGACCCGAGTAGAGAATGAAGTCTTCTTGATGCATGGTCACCTAAGGGAAGAATTTGAAATAAAACCATTTTACACTTTGCAAAAAATAGCTCCCAATAAAAATAATCCACTGAAAAATAAAAAACAAATACACATGCCAGAGAAATACATCTCTACTTGACTAGTTAGACACATGAATGCTTCAATACATGTGGAATAAAATCCCTGCTCCCACATGAAAATGTGATTCCTCATCGCAATAAGAACATAATTCAAGCATCCCCCACCCCCAAACCAAAAACAAAAAACAAATGGGATGAAGTACTTGAAACTATGAATGGGCAATTAAGTTTCAAGCATGCTCCCCATAAAATGAGATGAAACACTTGAAACTATGAATGGGCAATTAAGTCTTTTGTGCAATGCAGTTTCAGAGTCAATGTCAAAGCCTTTTAGGGCAGGGCTGTAAATGCCAGTGACAAGTGTTCCAGAAATGAAGTGATCCAGGTTAAGGAACTAGGGAGGAAATGAAGGGCTATAAAAACAATTAGAGGTAATTGATTCGCATTATAGAATCGAATGAAATTAAAGAAGCTGGCCCAAGAGGTTTTTGACCCATGATTAGGTCAACACTCAGGTAATGAAGGTCACAGTCATATGTTTTGCCATCCAAAAATTTTTACCGAATATTGAATGCTTCCTTGAGCTGTCCTCGACTGTCAAAAGGGATAACCTGGGAGAACAATCAACAACAGATCATTACAATATTTCAGTGAAATAACAATGAATGCAAACATTCATGGGCCACAATAGCATGCTAGTACTTTTATGTAATGGTCAATGTTTAAAATGCACATACTTTAAACAATCCATCATACAAGTGAAGTCCAATCAATCTGCAATCAGGATCGATAATGCCAATCTGCAGGAAGAGAACCAGAACAAAACTGAATAGCAATTCATAAAACTTTCACCATCCAAACTTCAACAAAACATAGTCTTTTAGACATAGAACTGCATACAAACAGTACATGAACCCAGGACAAATAAGTAGGTAGAAGTGTATATACACACCTGACCATTATCAGAAGGACGTCCTATACGATCTGAAACATCACCCATTGCTCTGATGACAGTAATAAATTAAGTTAGCCGATAAGAAACAAGATATTGTTTCAAAGTCCTA
>JANTPZ010000525.1:0-16688 GCA_025593235.1 Vachellia pachyceras | reverse complement strand
ATATATTTCTGTCTGTCCTTGGATTCTTTCTCTCTTGTTATTTTAATGGAGTGTAATGGTCAAATCTTGTTTAACCCTCGTTTGATTTTGCTTTGTGATATATATATAGATTATGTCGATTACATATAATATAATTAATACTCCTAAAAATTAATTTACTATTCTATTCAACAATTGTATTAAAATTAAAACATGTACTTCTGTACGCATTTCAAGATATATATTAATTGTATATATGCAGCATGCAGCGAAGAAATATATATATATCTATACATAATATTCACACTCATGCATGTAACATTAATTTAAATTTTGATATTAATTAAATGTTAAACTTGGTACGTGATTTCGCATTATAAATCCAAATTCCAACAATTAGATTCCCTATAAACCATTAATAATAATGTTTCCGTTTAAATTTTCTTACTGTTTGATTCTTTCAAACAAATGGACAAAACATGATCTGTAAACCCAAACTCGTGAGCAAGAGAGATATAATTAACATAGATTAAACAGAGTACAAAACACATACATTAAATAATTTAAAACGCCCATTGTACGTATATCGTATAATTAATTATTAATTCTTAAGATGGTGTCGTATACTGCAAAAGTAATCTCTATTAACAATGAAAAGACGTTAGAAATAAAACTCATTCCAAATATATATGATCTATTGCTTTGTAATTAATTAATTATTATACGTTCCGCAATCGATAATGAAAGGAGGAATTATTTTAAATGAAGCCTAATATTAGTATTAGTATTAATATTTCGTTCTGGCAACGCCGCTTTCTCGAACCAAAAATACTATATGCCTTTGTATTAAATTCTCCTAATATTTAAAATTTAATAATAAGCTATCCTAAATTTTTAAGTTTTCGTGTTATTTAATAATAAGTTGTTGGTTAGTTGTATTTAGTTTAAACTATATTATGTTAATTCAGTGGTAGCCTCGTGTGACATTGTAAATAGATTTTATCTTCTTTGCTCATGAATAGTATACGTAGAGTATACTTACTGAAGTCCTTATATTAGGTATACATGGTAAATTTACACTATAAAAATTAAAAACCCACAAAATTTACACTGATAATATAATCGAAACGAGGGAGAATGCAGGATTAATACGACAAGACCGTAGTATTAATAAGAAAAGAAAAGGGAAAAAATAATGAAATATTAAAACAGAAGTGGTAATTAACTATTTGATCAATCATGGGAACCCTAAATATTCTGTTAACACCCTATCGTAGACGTCACACCCACTTCCTTTATCGTTATCTATCAGCTTTAATTTTCATTAATGGAGATACCCTGAATCTCCCTTAAAATTGATTTCTAATATTATTTCTCTCTTTTTAAAAAAAAATAAAAACCAATACACGCACATATTACGGAGTGTCCCAGTAATGATGAATGATTGAAAATTATTAATACTCCAGAAAATTAAGTAGTACTGTTGCAGTTCACTGTACCGCTAATATTAATTATTCTCTCAAGTCTCAAACCAAATCTTTTGTGTATATATACAGAAATTGAAGGTAATACGTTTAGCGTTAACTAATCTACAACGCAAATCTTAGATATTTTGTTAATTAAGTTGTATAAAACTGACGTGAGGGACTAACTATGCTAATTGATTTCAAGATAATCCTCATTCATGAACTCGTCCCTTGTCTTGTTCCTTTCCGCTTACAAATAAATTATAATTATCATTTCATGTGAGGTTTGGATTTGGTTGGAACTCATGTACAAGAGACATAATGGTGCTATTTGGTAACTTATTAAGAAGCCTAAAAAGTACGTTCAACAGTGTTTTTTTGTAAAACGAAATAATCTCTTTCACATATTTATCTCAGTTTGCGTAAAAGTACTTTTCCACCTCATTCCCATCCAAATTCAACATGATCAGTCACTAATCAACATCTCACTGATCAGATTGAAAACGTCGTAGGCTTCGTTTGGAAACCCGTTGGGAAAACGGACACAGATTCCGAGGTACTTTATGTGAGAGGAATTTTGTCTCGGCTTGCGTGAGAATGGGTTTGAGGAGTCAAAACGGGCTCCCCAACATGTTTCCAAACGCAGCTGTAGACGTACGTGTGAGATGGATAAATAGATTGGATTGGGATTTTTACTTTTGATCAGCGTATAGCATGGGGAACATACTGTAAGTACGATATGATTCATCAAAAGAAGTGTCACCATATATATATATAACTTTACAGTACAACATTACTCGAGTATTTTCTTTTTCTGGTTTCTATGCTGTTGGTCAAAAAAAAAATACTCATGAAAAAACAGAAACGTGTCCTGAAGAATTCATGATGATAATTCAGAATCTAAGTCCAAGATTTGGGAAATGACAAAAATACAAACTTGTCAACGTTGGATTTGAACTTTGAGAGTTCCAGAATCCTTAAGAGAATTTTCGAAGTTTGAAAAAAGTTGAGTCGAATATTCTTTATTTTCCCTTATCTCCATGATATATATAGGGAAGATCGTATGGCCTAAATTATCCATTAGCCACAAATAATTATAGGTAGGCATGAACTTGGGACACAAATCAATTATTCGAGCTTAAGGATTAGTCTAATCGATATGGGCACCAACTTGTCGGCTAAATAATATTCTTCAAATCGGTTTTCACATGAATTTATCTATATGAATGGTAAGAGCGCAGCTTTCCTAAGTTGCTTGCAATTATTCTATTATTAACGCTACGTTAAGATTATATTCAATTTTTCTTCTTCTTCTTCTTTTTTAAAAAACTAGGAGTGGGTCTGTGATTCCTCACCCCACCCGTGATGCATTGTCGAGAATAAAATCATTGGAAGTTTTATCACAAAAATCATAATAAGCCAAGACTATATATGTGTATATATACGTGCCATGTTGGATTTCCGTGCTGTAGTATCAAATATTATTTGTTAACTCGGTGCTTGATAAAATCACTAATGAGATTTTATCACAAACTAATTAGTGGCTGGCCAATTGGGTTGGGGTCCAGCGGGGAGGACCTTAATCTGCTATATTAAACTAAACCAAAATTGCAAACAAAAATTAAAATATATCACTATGTTAATGTGTTATAAATAATATAAAAAGGTAGTATTATATATAGTGCATAAGTCTGCTGGTTGGACGAAAGAAATATATACAAACAGGAAAAGAAAACAAAACGGACTGTAGCAATTTGATATCCATGCAAATTAATTATGCAGAGAGGACTGTAATCAGTGGAATAAATTAATTAATTTATCAAAAGAGACTGAGTCTGTAGCACTCAGGACCTCTTTGATTCAGCCCTGTAAGGTTTTTAGAGAATATTATACGGCCATGTTAATACAGGGAAGGTTCCTTTGTTCATAAAGGTAAATGTTTGATCGAGAGAGTGGTTAAAGGTTACTGGTTTAAATCCGCATTAAATTAAATCATATTAGTCATAATGAAAATTAAAATAATACCCCAAGTAAAAAAGCAGTAATCCACAAATATATAAAATATTCGTGTAAATCACATATACAGTCTAGCAAAGCAAAGTTACCTTTTCATAACAGTGTTGTTTTAGATTTGGCAAGAAAAAATATAAAATATAATTTGCTTGACTTATAAAAAATTCTTAACCAGATCGATTAGTTGACTGATTCACCTAGTTACTGGTCTAATGGGCTGACCTGAGTTGGGTTTTAATGCCGTGGTAAATATATAACCAAAAAAGAGCTTTGGTTAAAAACTTTTTGAAATGTTATTGTATCAGATATGATCCTATGTGTTAAGCCTGACACCCCTCGTTCATATTCTTCATCGAATAGGTTCGATTTGTTCGCAGACTAACGTATTTAAGATAATGTGGCTGTCAATCTCAGTACCCCACACTCACAGCAACTATAACAGAGACACGAGTTTTCATAAGTACGATGCCCCCGCCAGCTAAGATTCCTTCTCATTATTCATCCTTGAAAGTAATCAAAGCCATAGAAAGCCAATTATATAATGACGCTTACGACTGAAATTTATATTATGCATCCATAAAGTACATTTTCCACGGAAAGAAGCACGAATTAATGCTCCATTTCGTGTATTGGAAATGAAGTCATGAAATTGAAATTGAGGTAGGGAGTGAAAAATTGTGTTATTTGGTTTGTGAGGACTCACTTCCATGAAAGTGAAAAATGGGTTCTATGGATTGACATGGATTCTTAGCTATACCTATGTAACTGATATGAATTCCATAGAAATGAAATTATATAACTATTATACCATTATGAATTTTATTAATTGACAACATTACCCTCCTACATCTCACTCATTGACTTTGATCGACGACGGCAATGACCTCCTGATTTTGCCATAGCGACAACAACTGCGATATGCAACAACGAAGATCTCTGTCTTGCGCTCTGCAACAACGACGACAACTGCAGCTTCCTGTTCACCCTCTCCCTTTTCGATCTGCAACGACGACGATCTTTGTCTCACGATTTCCTCCTTCAGTGATGATGACGATGACCTACAGGGTGTGGGATGATCTCTGTCTCTTCGATCCCTCGATTTGCAACGCTATTTGGTGGATGTGTAAAATGGATGCAGCAATGGTGGCCGATGACCTACCACAGTGGTGACAATGGTGGCCGACAGTGGATGTGGATGTGTGACTCGGTGATTGTGGATGCCTGTGCTGGTGGCTGTGGATGCATGGGTGGTTGATTTTTTTTGGTACAAGGACATTTTGATATTTTGCATTATAAATACATATTTTAATTAAAAATTATATTTTATCTCTTCTAATCTAACAAACATGATTCAAAATTAATTTTCATTTCCAATTCAACTTCTATTTCAACTTCCACTTCCAATTACATAAAAAATAGTTCCATGTATCAAACGGAACATAAGAAGGAAAACTCAAGTATAGTGCTTCAATTTTTCAATAAAATTCCCACTTATCATAATATGTTCACAATTCAATTTTAAATCACTTTTTTCCCTTAAAACTGCATATGATCTTGTTTTAAAGTTTCATGTGAAGCATGTATTAAATATAAACATAAAAATATTGTTGAAACTGGAAATTATTCGGGGGTTTGGGTTATGATTTAGATTGATTTTGAAACGTTGATAAACCATATGCCTAATTTTAAAAGCCTAGCTAGGCCGATCAATTTAACAGTAATCAGTAAACTAGCTGATTTTATTACGCCTGTCCTAGTGCCGTTTAATCAAACGCCGTAGCAAGGATAAAATGAAATAAATTAGTTGAAATAACCATATCAGGTGAAACTATTAAAAAAATACATGTTCGTCCATCGTGGTTCAAATATAAAAATGGCATAAACATGTTATTGGCAAACTTCATGATGAAACAGGTGTTTTTGTTATAGAATGATCTTAACAATATTAATTATGCAAGCAACCAAGTGGAGATTGAATATAGCAGATGGGATTAAATCCCTCAAAACGTGTGAATCAAAGTTTAAATTTCTGTCAAAAAAAGTGTGCACGTTTAGAGTTCAAGAGTGCTTTAAACGGAATTGTCTCTGGTCGGATGGGACTGTGTTAAAAAAATCATATAAGCAACAAAGATGATATGGTAATCAAACCAGACTCATTCTTGTTGGACGCTTCTCTTGCATGAGAATCCAATTAATGAAGAGTCTGATTTCCATTAACGAATTACCATCGCGAGCTACTGGAGGAGAGGATGATGGGCTATCATTCATTCAGCAAGAGGCAATCTTAGACCATAGCTGGGAGTTTAAATTTAAATTGAAAATGGTAAAATCCTTTGAACTTTTCCTCCTCCAAGGTCTAAGATCGTTGGGCCGCAACGGTACATATTCCCTGTTTAATAAGATTCGCACGGGAATCACACCCCAATAAAGCATAGGTCGTTTCAAGAGTGTACGAACGAGATTGCACACTTTCAGGGCAATCCAGCCAATGGTGGAGACTGAACTTGCCTGGAATTCAGCGAAATGTCCTCACAATGCAACGAACTGATTTTCGAATTGAGGAAAAATATCCATACTTAATGTTCTATAATGCATTGAATATGATTAACTTAAACAAAAGGATGCATGTGCTTGATGAAAAATAGAATTCATTTATTTCCCTTCAATTGAGATTTTATATGTTTATTTAGATTAATTGTAGAAATTATTTTTCAAACATAATTTACCATGTACCAGGTAAATATGTTAAAAAGAATTTTATCTTAATTCATAAGACTGTGCTTCTCAAATATTAATGCAAATAAGTTCGTGTAAATGAAATCAGATCACATATATTCCTAACATATTCATGTATTTACCCATGCTTGATTTCATCTGCTTAAGAGAGGTAATATTAGATTCTAGTCAGACCCTTTAAAGGAGGAGGACCAAGTAATTAATAATCCTCTACAAATTCCCCACATATATTTGCTTCCCCTGCAATTCTATATTTGTTTAAATAAAAACTTTAACATTCTAACTTAATATATATTTTCATAAATTATCAAATTTGAGTTAGCAAATTTAATCCTTGTGGAGAGAAACCCAGCCAGCCCATGTCACCTGAGGAGCGTCACCCTTTTCCTCTTTTCGGATTTGAGGTTTGGAAAAGAGGGTGAAGATTTATAACATACATCCAGTCTACACACTTCAATAATAAATAGACCTTGTCAATTATTAATCAACATATCAACTTGTTAGACACATTTTTCAATCGAATCTATTCCTCAAATATTTTATGTATTTTACTTGTTACTTTCGTTTAATTCAACCTGCTTAATATGGGTGATAATAGATTTTAAGCAGTCGCTTTACAGGAGGACCAAATAAAGAGGCCGATTCCTTATGAAAACAATTGTAACAAAAACAACCCATGAATATAAATCAATCACATGAGACAACAGAAAGTGCTACCCGGAGGTCATTTGATGTTCCACATGTATACATCCGATAACTCTTCAATTCATTTCGAGAAGCGCCTGTGTCACGAGCTGCATAGTGATTCCCGTTCACCTCATCGCACAGTGTAAATATAATCTCCCTCAGGATTGGTTCGTGGCCGTTGAGAAGATTGCCCATGCTTAAAACTTTTCTCCAAGATTGATTGGCCGTGGGAGGACTGAACATATTGGACACCACTGCTTTCTCATGATTCCTTAGTTCCAGTTTCTTGTCATACACCTAATAAGCAAATAGCATGGAGAAGTACTTACATATCAGTCCATGCTCAGGAAGACTTATGCCATGTTTTGTATGATGGAATTGACAGATGGAATTGGAGATGGAATTCATTTCCTATGTTTGGTATGGTTAAATTGAGGGGTGAAATTGGAAATGTAATTCAAAATGGGTAGAAATGAATTCCATGATATAACCCATGGAATTATATTCAATTCCATAAAATTGATTTTTTAACCCCTCATTTTTTTATGTTTATATTCATTTCCATCTCCATCTCCACCAAAATCAATTCCAACGTACCAAACGAGCCATTAGTGTCGGACAAGATGTTAAAGTTTTTTTAGATGTTTAGCAAAGAAGTTCTTCAATTAAAACATAATATATAAGTTTTTTAGGTAATCTCATGGTATCTCCACCTGCGTGACAGGTGAGACTAATACCTCAGTTTACTGAGGTTAATATATAAGCTTTATTATTTATTACATACTCCTACGAGGCTTGAGTTTTTATACTACCAAATTAAGCCATTGGCATAGAGGCATTTCACCTTAACAAAGTCGTCTGTTAAGCCTGTTCCCATTCTCGGACTATAAAAGTTGTAGAAATCACCAAAAAATTCCGTAGAGAGTCGTGGTGCCCGCAGGAGCTTACGGTGAAGAGAAGCAGCAACGGTCACTAATTTCTCAAAATGTTCAAAAACAATACAAAGTCGTCTTATGTCGTTAATAGTTTCACTATCTGCAGACAGACGATTCCCTGCAATAAAATGGAACTGTAAGTTAAATAATGTTACTTTTTTCCACGTAAGAGTCTGAAACTAGTGAATGGATACCTTGCAACGGCTTCAGTCCAGATGCCAGGGTAAGGTAAAGTTGATCCACCTTCCTCCCCATCTGTTGCAGCTCTCCATAGCTGGTCTGATTTAGTGTGTCAACTGCTGCCCTGAAGGCAGTACAAACCATTTGCTCAAGCAATTGATGTGGCCGTAGAGTTTCCAGGTAATGAAGAACCTAGAAATATCAGGATGCTAAAGAAATAAGAGAAAACAAGATACAGGGGTGATCGGGAGCAGACAGCTTAATTCTCAAGCAGCCTTAATACCTCTACAAATATGTCTTTTCTTTCCTCACATTGAAAGCAATGTAGATTGAAATAACATGTCTCAACTCAAGCAGAGGATCCTCAGAGTTATTATATAATACATAGGAGCTACTGAATTTACTTAAACCTAAAAGATGCACCATCTCACTGCCAAAAGTAAATGTGTGGAAATTCGTGTATTAATCCAGAATCAATACCATGATTTCTGCTGCTGGGTCTTTATTAATTCTTATTGCTCTGTTTGTCAACCTACTGTTTCCTCTATTATCTCAGTTTTTCCTTGATTTATTTCCTTATGCATCATGATTTAGTGCCTTTTCCACTCTAATGAATACTAGTTGTAGCAAGTAACTAAGCAAAAATAATCTTCTGCATTTCACAAAAGACGCAGAAATCATGTCTGGCCCAAAATCTAGAAAATCATATTGATACGTTTCAGATTTTTTGTACCGAGTAAAATCACATATAGGTCAAAGCTGCTATAGCTTCACGATGAAGATAGTGAACCATACAGAAAAAGGAACTACGTAGGATAAATTTCCTGTGAGACTGCAAAAATCAGCTTCACTATAGCACAACATTAACATACAAAGCAAAATATCCATTTCATGAAAAAGGCTTACCTTTTCTCCCTCTCTATTTGGATCGAGAAGAGGCTTCTGTTCAGAAGCAGGAAGAGTAGGTGCACCATCCCATATCTTTCTCCAAAGATTCCCTTGCTCAGACATCCTCTTTGAAAGTCGCCCTCTTGGAGGCCAGATATCTATGGACTTCTCAATTCCAACACCACTTTGTGATACACTATCCTCAAGCTCATCCTCTTCCCAATCTCCAGGTGAATGCCACCTTATGAAGTCTTCAAAAATAGCATCTGGATTTGCTGCTTTAAAGGCTGACATGTCTAATATCATCAAAACCAATTAGGGTCAGTTATTCTTGCAGCATTAGTACTATGAATTCTTGGTATTCATTATAAACCATGAACCAAATTTTCCCCAAAGAGGAAACAGAAGGTATGGCAACCAGAGAATATATAAATGTACCCTCTCAATATTCCAAAGAGGAAAAAGAAAAACCAAAAATGTTATTTCAATCAACTCACTTTTGATGATAATGCCTCTATGGGTATTGTCAATGCAGGCCGGGGAAGAGATATGTACTTGTATCAAGAGGACTAATATGTGTTTATACTTGCATGTTAAAGGCATTGACAATACATAACTAATAGTAAAGATATGGTCATCAATGCCAGAAGGTGGCAAGCCCCAAAAACGCTAGGTGATGGCCGCCACAGCCATTGCAGCCACCATTCCACAGTCTCGGGAAAAGATAAGAGAAGTACCACATTAAAGTCATTTATTTATGTTGTATTTCTAGGTCTATATTTCTACATTGACCTGTTAAGAACTCAAAATTTTTGGATTTGATTAGAGGCAAGAATTCATCAATTCCTTGAACATCTAAGAATTTAGACGGCTCACTTGAAAAAAAAGAGGAAAAACGTACAAGGAATTTCAGACAGGAAAGACTGATAAGATGTTAGGATAAGATACATCAAGTCATCTTGATATGACTTTTACTTCTCTATTAGATAGTTATAAAATGTTCATTTTTAATGATTTTTAGAGATTGCTGTTACTTGGCTAAGCTTGTTCGCTGGAACTTAGGGTATTTTGAGGGGCAGATGGAAAAAGTTAATACTCGAAGTAATTTTAAAATTTGAAATTCGGCAAAAAAAATGGCAAAATAAATTGGAGTTTAAGTATAGCCACCCCATGAGGGTTACATGACAACATGTCCCATCACAAGTCATATAACTGTACACCGATAATTATTACTTTACGAGTCTGATAATTACTAAAATTACCTGAAGTTAAAATCTCTTTCTCCAGCTGTGCAGAAAAATTCTGCAAAAGAATAGTATGCAATTTTTCTGTAATTAGTAGCAATAAACGCTTGGAAAATGACATATGTATGAATCCTACAGCATGTCAATTGCAACATAAGCATTTCATGAATTAACCAAATTCAAAATAAATTTTAACCTTCATTAAGTTCAAGGTAAAAGATGGGTTCTCACATCTGATCACTTAGTATCCAGTCAAGATAAAATTATGATAGGTCTGCGCATTACAAGAATTTTCTAGTCGTTTGCCCGTGTAATAAATATGATAGGCCTGCGCATGACAAGAATTTTCTAGACAATGTACGTTGACACATTGCATAAGAGTTCAAGCTTACAAATGAATCGCCAAAGGATTCAACAGCTTGAAGTCGCTCCTCATGCATGTCTTCTGTCATAAGCGGCGCTTCCTGCATGATACCAAATACGATCCAAAGCAAATTTTAGCATACAAACATGGCGAAATGATACATTACAGTGACACTTTGAATGGCAACTGTATGTTGGAGAAACCTGGGTGTATGGGGCATGCATGCTTTGATATGACTTCAGAAGCATCATAGAATCAATAATGCCAGCTGAACCTCTCCTGGTGCTTTCTGAAGATTTTACATCATTCAGCAGGCCCAAATCTTCAGTTTTTACACCATCTCTGGCTATTGTTCTTTTACAAGAATGTGAATCATCAACAACTGAAAAGCTGCACCATGAAAATCATAGTCATGCACGACTGTGATGGAAACAAAACAATCCAACAGTTTGCAACCTGCAAACACAGGAAAATCCTCTACACTGGGGTACAAAATTATTTTGAGAGCAGTCATTTGAAAAGCAAAAGCTATACTAAAATGCAACAGAGAAAAGTACTAGGGTAGTTATTCTCTCGTATGGGAACATTCAAAGATAAGTTTTATCTACCAAATTTGGATTAAAATAAACAAGTTGGCTCTCACTTGCTAAGTTCACCTGTCAACTTTGCCAGAAAAGTTTTCTATGGGTTTGTGTATAGTGTATGAGTCATCCCCAGCAACACTTTCATCCTGCAGTTCATTTAATAACAGAGTCATGAGAAAACTAATATAAAAATCACTAGTTACACAATAATCAGTGCAACAAATAAAGAAAATAAGAAAAATAAGTTTGAGACCTCAGTCATAGAGTCTGAATGGTCCTCGCTTCCAAGACAATCTTGAAAATCTTCATTCCACTGCTGCTTCTTTTCAATGCATACTGCAAGCTGAATAGAAAAGCAGAAAATGGCAGGAACCATCTTGGCCTTGTCAGCTATAACTTCGAATGCTATAATAAATATATTAAATAATACTACATTGTAGCCAATCTCAGAAATATATTTGCATTTTGATTATAAAAACTTCATTCAGGTGTAGAGGCTTCCAGAAATTTAGTTTTGTGATCATATCAATACTAGTATTAAGGTGGAGGAAGCGTCAAGTACACTTAAATATTATATCACATTTTCAAATCATTATGTTTTTTTGGGCCAAACAAATCATAATGATTGACAGCTTTATTTTCGTACAGACTAATTAATTATAGAGCAGGTCACTCCAAATTGAAAAAAAAAAAGGAATAATTAGAACATTCCAGAAGACAAAGAAAATTCATCAGAAAGCTTCATATAAAATATAGAAAGCTACTAATTAGCAAAGGAGCATATTTCACCAAGACATTTCGATGATAAAAATGAATTACCATCTGAAGTTTCTGGTTGATCAAACATGTGGAAAGGTCAATTGTACCATTTACTGGCATTTGGGGTAATGGTTGTGACTCTTCCCAACACCACCTAACTTCCCGAACAAATTCTATCCATAGCACAGCAATAGCTGACAATACAGACCAAAATTGAGTCATACAAGTAAAAAAATACAGCACAGACAAGATATCACTTAGACAATGGCTCATGGGCAATCAATGTTGCAACTACCTTCTTTCATCAATTTTACAACAAATAAAACCCTAATCAATTTCGTACATACCACGTATGTTGCAGTTGCCAAACCAAAGAGAATGTAAACAGAACTGAGCAAAAAGAGATTCAAGAGGTGCGCCTTTTATAGCTCGAGAAGTCTTATGTTCACTGTCAAAAGAGTCAGTGAGTTGAACTCCTGCACACATTACACTAGCATTTATGGCAAAACAGGATAAAGTAGAACATCAAATCTAGACAACTTATTCTCACTATCATACTCATCAAGTAGGCCTATGAAATACCACAGCCTAATCTTTTCTCTCTTTTTTTTTTTGAATTGTCCTGTTACATGCAACAAAAGGTACCGCATGACATGCCATATTATTGCAGTTGTTTTTCCCAGAAAGAAATTAATGAAAAAGGTTTCCTCTCTCAGAAGTTTTCTTCATATGTTAATGTTCGGTTCTGTTAATTTAAATGTTCCTGCACAAGTTATTTGAGGAGACGAGAAAGTTTCCCGCATTGATGTCCTGTCCAAGTTAAGTGTGGCTCATTTTTAGCCTCACAGTTGGGTAAACCATGCATACATACGTATAAAGTATGACTGCAACTTAAAATTATATATCATGATTTGTTTTTCTTGAAATTCAATTTGCATCATTAAGTGTAGGGCATCAGCCAAAGTTTATGGCTCATTCTGGAAGTTTAATAATAAAAGAGGAGAACAAGTCTGTTTTGACCAAGGTTCAAAAAACCGGACTGGGCATTAAACCGGTCGAGATAATGATTTAAGGGTTAATGAGTCAGATCGAGGTTAAATTGGAAATGAACTGGCTATATTAAAATAAGAATATTAAATTGATAATATTAAAATATAAACATTCTTACACTTTCATTGCTTTTAACTAATTTTAATTGTTAATTTATTTTGGGATATTTAAGTAGTTATTACTTATAAAAAGAGAGAGAGTCCTCCAAAATATTTTTCCATATACAACGCATCCATCGTTCATCTCACCCTCAACCTCTCTCTCTGTAACAGACTAACACTCGTTAACTTGGTATGAGTGTATGACTCCTTTTCTCTTTTCTGACACTCATTAAGACATTAGCTGCATTTCCTTCTTTCTTTTCCCATATGTCTCCTTCTCACTTTAGTCTTTTCCTTGTGTCCTTTTTTATTTTTTTATTTTTGGTTTTCAAACTTTTCAGTTTTCTCTCTTCCCTTCCCAATTCACTTCCCTTCTTCTCTCTTTATTCTTCTCTTCCCTTCTGTTTTGCTGGGACAAGCAGTTGGAGCTACCAATGATCTGACGACCAAGAGAAGGCAAGTTGTCCAGAAGGTGATACTGTGCCTTAGCTTCGCACAGTGGCAGGTAGCAATGCCGACAAAAAATTGCTTCGATGCAGCGGTGAGCATAAAGGAGGAGAGGTGGCAAGCAATTTCAAACAAAATAGTAACCCGGCTAACTTGGTCACTCCACCGGTTGACGACTTCGAACTGAGCTGAACTGGGTTGACTCCCCCTTCAGTTCAAACATCAAACCAGACCGGACAAATGGCCGATTCGCCAATTTCCTGTTAGTCCAGTCTGGTTTTTTGAACCATGATTTTCATCAAATATCCTTCATGCTCAACTCTCCTCGTTAGCACCTCTAGCAGCCTCATTTGCGTATGTCCAAATCACCTTAATCAATTTTCTACCATTTTCTCTTTAATAGGTGCAATGCCAATTTTATCTTGTATTTAATAATTTCTTATCCACGTTCATGGAAAATAAAAGGAAAATTGCTCTTAATAGCTGAATTACCAATAGGAGTGTTTCGTTTTATTCACTATGCTATTATAATTTGTGACTAAAAATATGAATAAGATTAAAATGAAGGGCAAATATATAGAGTGGAAGAATGAAGTACCCTCATGAAACAGTTCTCTCATAACACGATCTATAATGGTTGGTGAAGGTATAACCATTGAAGATTTTAATTTATCTGAGCCTGGATTTTCAGCTGCCACAAGCCAGGAAAAAGGATAATGGTGAGCCTCTATCATCATTTAATAGCATTACCAAATAGCAATAATAATAATAAATCCCAAAGCCTGCAAAATAAATGAAGAATGTACCCAGAAATTAAACCTGAGACAAAGTCTTCCATAAATTGGGCCTCAAATGACATTTCCAATGCACCAACCAGAAGGTGAAGCTGGGAGGAAAATCCAATTCGATTCCCTTTGGAACCTTCAAGTCTATAAGTAAAGAAATATATTTATTTAAAAGAAACAGATTAAACTTTAATTATGAATTGCAGAAGAGACTGCATGAAAAATTATGGGCTATAACTATTTATTCCTGCTATTATAAAACAAGATTTTGATGTATTTGTCGAATCATGAAATTGTTCAAGGAACATCAACTAATGCTTAAAAATAGAAAAATGAATCAGCACTGACTTGCATTCTACAAAAGGGAAGGGAAGCCTTGCATAGAACCTATGCGTCCATAAGCATAACAAATATTCACTTTGATAAAGAGAAATTGAAAATGCTTGGTTTAGGACGGCAGTCAGCAGACTAATATATGGATCTACCTTCACAGAGTCAGCTGAACCCTTATCATGTCAAAATACTGGATGGGTATATTTGTGAATTAACTATGCCTGAGGTTCATCCACTATATGAATCAAATGCAATCTGATTAATGCCTATCATATACTTTGCAACCAGACACTAAAATTACTAGCATAAGAAGCAAATGAAAGAACTATTTATCATGGAAATTTTAGTTGTGCACATAACAATTGAGCTCCTTACAAATTATGAGAGAAGTTTGGAGCGATCAACCATTTCTCAGCTTCATGAGGTGAAGCATTTTCCAGCTCAGCCATTTCCACAGAACTTTCAATGATCTTCTCTGGCCATATTACAGTCAACTCAAATCCTGCATGCAGCCAATGCATAAATTAAATGGAATTGGCAACCAAAAAGGCTTCCTAAAATGACAAATGAAAGTGAATAATTTAAAGCCAACCGGCAGGGAGAAGGGACAGAAATGATGAATGAACAAAGTAGACGTAATGTCAATTATATTCTCTAAAAACTATTTTCATTCTATTTGACAACAGCATCCAAATAAGAATCTAAACCTAATTCCATTCCGCCGATAATTTCCTGTTTCTTCAGATTTACCTCTCACAGGATCTTCCGCAGAATACCACTCACTCCAAGAACAGTCATCATCCCACTGAGTCCTGTTGGAGGTTTCGCCAGTAGGATTTTCTCCAGATTTTATAACTCCAGTGTCAATGCCTTTGATATCATCATCGTCATCATAAGGAAGTGTTCTGTATGTTAGCCTCATTGCAAATTGGACTTTGAAAACGTGAATGGACAGATCCAATGTGGAGTAAGCCTACAGAATCAAATGATAACTGTTAAAAGAAAAATCGAAGAACATTGTCATTTAAACGAAGATTTTTGAGTAAAGCCTCTAGCTCTGACTTTACAGGGACATACAGATAGTTTGTGCAAATATTGAAACATATGGAGGTAAAGCAAAACAGAAAATAGAACATGTACACATACATAAATCTATATCTTGGAACTAATTTTCTCAGAAAGATACAGCAGAATGTGTCAACATTAATCACATCCTTTCTGTGCCCATTTGACTAATAGGTAAACAACGTTTTGGAGCAGCAAATACAATATTCAACTGATTGCACAAAGGAGAGCAAATGATAGAAGAATAATACAAGAAAGGAATATCAGATCAAATATGGGTTAGTGCAAATCAGAATAACGGAACTAAAATAAAACAAATACCAAATATAACAACTACGGGTAGGAACTCACAAACTTAGCTACAAATAATTCATACAGCCCTTCCAAATGCATGAGTTTTATGGGAACCTGGCTACCAATTCGGTCTGCTTCAAATCTTCTTGTAAATACAGTTCCCAAGTTCTGAATTCCAATATAAGCTTTCCGAGAAGGATCATGAACTGGAACAAATGCTGGCCATAAACTGAATAACCACCGTAATGAGAAATTAAAGTTACCTATATTTTAATTACTGTGATATTTAAAAAATCCATTTTTTCAATAAATATATCTAACATTTTTTTATTCAATAATACATTTACCAGTCCACTGTAAGCAACAAAAGGCAGGATATGCACCCAATATTGAAGTGAAGCAGCATTTAGTTACCAATTCAAATGGGGAAAGTGATGTGATCTACCGATAGATGTAATTTATTGTATATTTTCACACTTCATTGAATATCACAGATCAAGAAACAATAGTTACCTTGAACAATTTGATAGAGCAATTGCAATTGCACTCAATAGCTTGCTGGCCTCTGGTGCATCAAGCACCACACCACTTGCACTTTGAGGAGCAATAACCTGGCATTACACAAGACAAGAAGTGTTTCATTAATGTAAACATTAAATCCCCTCTGAGAGGAAAGATTTACATCAAAACATACCAAAAACTCCTTTACACCAAAACACAACTGCAGATCGTGCAAATTAAAATTCCATTCCGCAGCTTTGCCTGTGTCAACCAAAAG
>JANTPZ010000520.1:0-20816 GCA_025593235.1 Vachellia pachyceras | reverse complement strand
AACCTTCACCTTACCCCATTCAGGTTTTCCCCATGTCAACCTCCTCTCCCACTGATTCTGTTCATTCATTTCCCTTCTCCTTTTATCTCTTGCTCCCCAATGCTCATCCACTAGCCTTAATGATCTTTTTATGCAACATACAGCATCTGGTTCATAATTCTCAAATATGCATCTGCTCCTTGTTTTCCAGATTTCCCAGCACATGGTCGCAAAAAGAGCCCTTCCATATTCATCTAGCCCTATTTTTGCAAAGAGATTCCTCTCCATCCATATATCCAGCCTGATCATATTCATCTAGCCCTATTTTTGCAAAGAGCCTCCTTAGTGGCCAGTGCCCCATTAATAGCTCTCCATAAAAAGTTAAGAATCTTAGGGGGTGTTCTAATGTTCCATAGTCCCTTCCACAAAATTTCTGAGGGCATATATGAACTGCTAGCTTCCTTATCCCTCCTTCTTCCTTCCCTTTCCATAGCAACTTTATATCCCATCTTAACCGAAAATTCACCATCTCTGCTTTTTCTCCAGATCGGTTTATCTTCAGTTTTTATTACTGGGATCCTGACACTATTAATCAGTCCCTTGTCTTCCTCATCCAGACAGTTATCAACTCCTGAAAAGTCCCATTCTCCATCTTTGATTATATCTTTCACCAACAGTCTCTCCATTTCCTCACTTATCTGCCTCTCCTTTAGTTGGAAATTTGTGCTTGCAGGAATCCATTTATCAGAGAAGATTCTTGCTCTGCCACCATCCCCTATCTTCCAAAATAAATCCTCCTTCAATAGCTCTCTTCCTTCTAGGATGCTACTCCAGGCCCATGAGGCTTTACTTCCTTTTTTTGCTGTTAAGAAATTTTCCTTTGGGAAATAGATGCCTTTTAAAATCTTGCACCACATGGCATCTGGTTCTTTCAGCATTCTCCAAGCTGACTTCGCCAAGAGAGCCTTATTGAACATTTCCAGCTCCCTAAAACCCATTCCTCCTTCACCTTTAGGACAGCTTAGTTTGTTCCAGGCTTTCCAATGGATTCTACCCTCATCGTTCCTTTGTCCCCACCAAAACTTAGCTGTTAAACTGTCAAGTTCCTTGCATGTCTTTTTTGGAAACTTAAAACATGACATTGGAAAAACAGGGATAGCATTTGCAACAGCCTTTATCAGCACCTCCCTACCTGCAAAATTTAGTAACTTCTCCTTCCATCCCTGCATCTTCATGCTCATCTTATTCTTAACATAGGCCAATGCTTCACTTTTAGCTCTCCCCCATATCATAGGCATGCCAAGGTACCTTCCAGGATTATCACTGCTCCTTATCCCCATGATATTATATACCTCCTCTTTTATTCCATTACTTGCATTCTTGGAGAAGAAAATACAGGATTTTTCAAAATTCACCGCCTGTCCTGAAGCTTTGCAATAAGTGTCAATTGTATTCTTCAATGTTCTACAATTTCCCTTACTTGCATTAATGAAGAAAATTGCATCATCAGCGAAGAAACTGTGAGAGAGAACTGGGCATTTTCTTGCCAATTTTATGCCTTTGAGCTTTTTCTTATCCACCTGCCATTGTATCATTTGTGAGAGAACATCCGCTGCTAAAATGAAAAGGTAAGGGGAAAGAGGGTCCCCTTGCCTAATCCCTCTTGTCATCTCAAGATCAGCTAGCTTCCTCCCAGCCACTACTAAATTCAGCTTTGCAGATTTCACGCAGTCCATTACCCACTTTACAAACCTGCTGCCGAATCCCATTTTCCACAAAACACCTTCAATGAACTCCCACTCCAATCTATCATATGCCTTGTTCATGTCAATCTTTACCCCCATCTCCACCTTACTTCCTTTTTTCTTGTTTTTTAGGTAATGAAAAGCTTCATGAGCTACCAAAATGTTATCCTGAATCAAACGCCCTGGCACAAATGCCCTTTGGTTCTCGGTAATCACCTTCCCCATGATTGTTCTCATCCTGTTGGCAATGATTTTGGAAACTATTTTATATGCAAAATTACAAAGCCCAATTGGCCTGTATTGACCCACTTCCTCTGCATGTTCTACCTTAGGAATCAATACCACGTTAGTGTCATTCATCATTTTCATACTGACATTGCCTTCGAAGAAGTCTTTCACCATTTTTATCACTTCACCCTTTATATCATTCCAAGCTGTCTGATAAAATAAACCTGAGAAGCCATCAGGTCCTGGCGCTCTTGTCCCGTTTAGCTGGAATGTTGCCTCCCTTATTTCATCATCTGTGATCTCCCTCTCTAGCATTTTCACATCTTCCTCATTGATGCATTTTCTAACATATTTCAATGCCTCTTCCATTGCTACACTGCCCCCTGCTGTGAAAAGCTCTCTGTAGAATTTTTCAAATTGCCCGTTTATTTCCTCCTCTTCTTCTAACCATCTGCCATTCTCTCCTCTGATTCTCATGATTTTATTTTTCACTCTCCTCTGAATTGTACTTGAGTGAAAAAACTTTGTGTTTTTATCTCCCTCCCTTAGCTATCTGATTCTTGACCGCTGCCACCAGTAAGTCTCCTCCCTTTCCCATGCCTCCTCCATTTGCTTTGTTATAACTTCTATTTCTCTTTTCATAGCATCATCCAAAATACCCTTGTTACACTCCTCCAGCCTTTTTGACAGTTGGTCTATCAGTTTCCTAGCATTTGGGAAGACTTCTTTTCCCCATTTGGAAAGAATTTTTCTACTGTTATTGAGCCTTCTTCTTACTTCATGTACTGAGTCTATACTTCCTTCTTCTCCACTTGTCCATCCCTTTCTTACTATCAAAGGGAAGTCTTCATGGTCTACCCAAAAGGCTTCAAACCTGAATGGCTTAGGCACCCTTACGTGATTAAATTCCAGATTTAATAGCAGCAGATGATGGTCTGACGCCACTGGTTCAACATGAAACAGCACTGCATGTTGGAAAACTTCCATGAATTCACAATTCGCCACTGCTCTATCTATCCTTTCTTTAACTTGGTGTTCCCCCATTCTTTTGTTATTCCATGTAAAGCTTGCCCCTTGATAACCCAAGTCAATTAGTTCACAATCTGACAACATGCCTTGGAAACTCATTATCCTTCCTATGTCAGCTGGCACTCTCCCCCATTTCTCTCCCATTGTTGTCACATCATTAAAATCCCCTATGCACAGCCATGTACCCCTTATTCTCCCTGCAATTTGCCTCATTTTATTCCATATCTCCGTTTTCCCTTTTTCTACTGGAGATCCGTATACAAATGTAATATAGTTAGGGACTTTAAAGTATTGAGAACTTAGACTTACATGAATGATGTTCCTTGAGCTCTGCCACACATTAATTACTATCTCATTTTTCCACCATACCGCCAATCCTCCGCTATTCCCCATCGGTGGTACATAAAACTCTTCATCAAATTGCAATCTGCCTCTTAGTCTTTGCAGCTTCTTTGTTACCATCTTTGTCTCCATTAGGAAGATTATAGAGGGCTTATTCTTTAGACATTCTTCCCTCAATTTTTTGACTGTCAAGGCTCTTCCCAAACCTTGACAGTTCCATGATATCAACTTCATTGCTCTTTGGTGGCTGTGCAAGGCCAGCCACCGCCACCTTTTGCCTCCACCTCTGCTTGCTTCTCTATCTGGTTCCTTTGTCCTTCGACCACTACAGTATCTTCACTTCCCATTTGGGCTTTATTATTTAGGGAATAGTATTCCCCATTGATGAAATTCATCCCCTCCTCAGTTACTGGAATGGAGCTTTCTCCTTCCTTTCCCTTCTCAGCCACATTTCTTTTTCTACTCATACTCCTGTCAATAGCTTTCCTTCCCCTTACATATCTTCTTTTGATTCTTTTCTGAGAGGTATTTGTTGAGACCTCCCGTATCTCTCCATCTTCAGCTTTCAGCAGTCTTCTTTTCTTTCCTCCATCCCTTTCCTCCTCCTCCTCCTCCTCTCTTTCTCTCTTTAACTGTAATTTCTTCATGGCTTTAAGAACCTCTACTATTGGTGATTGGTTCTCATAAACCACAATAGCTTTCAATAGATTTTCTTCAGCCTCAGGTATTGTTTCATTGTTCAACTCACTTCCTTCTTTCTTATGATTTTCTGGCTTCACTGTGCCTCCCTCTTCTGTTATAGTTTCGGCTCCCCTTTTCTCACTTGTATTAGCTTCTTCCTTATGTGATTTTTGTCCTTTCCTCCTTATTGTTCTTTCATTGTCTACCACATCCCTCCACTTTTCCTCTCCCTCATTCATTCCTTTCTTCATGTTACTCCTCTCCCCTTCCACCTTACTGCTTTTCGACTCTTCCTCCATCTCCTCTTCCCATCCTTTCTTGTATATTTTTATTGCATCATCCAATTGTCGAGCTGCCTGCGTACACAACCATCCTCCGAATCTACCTTTTCCTCCATCGACAATACTTTCTCCATTCTGGCAGCTCTTTTGATCGTGCCCTATCATTCCGCATTGGTAGCAAAAATTCTGTAGCCTCTCATACCTCATTTTTATCCAGATCGGTTCTCTTCCAGGCCTCGGACTCCACATTCCCGTTACCAGCGACCTCCTTATATCCACTACTACACGAGCTCTCAGATAACTTCTGATTAGCAGGCCATTTCTTCTAGGATCTTCTACCATTGCAACCTCGCCTACCTTAGATCCTAGAGCTATCGCGTTTTCAACGTGCATTGCTTCTGCCGGTAGCTCATGAAACTGGATCCAAAAAGGACACAGGTGAAACTCTGTTTCATTCAAGGTCTCAAGTTCACGCCATGGTTGAATACTTAATAGTATTCCTTGGATCGACCATGGTCGTCCCCTTAGTATCCTTCGTTGATCTTCATTTCTTCTAAATTCGAACATGTAAACATTCCGTTCAACCTCTGTTATCTCCAGATCTGTTTTCTTCTCCATGTTCCATCCCTTTCTAATCATCTGGCAGGTTATATTACGGTTAAGGCTTCTTTCCGTTATAAGCTTCCCTATCAAAGCGCCGCCCGTTCTCTTGCTTCGATCATTGTCCTTCCATATTAAGTTCACACTTAATTCATCTTTTGATCTCTATTTTCCACTCGGAATCTCTGCGTCATTTCTGTCCATCTTCTCCTTTCTGCAATTCCTCCTATCCTCAGCTCTTTGCTTAAAGATTACAGAGTATCAGCAGAGTGATCAACTTATCAACTCGTCCACAATCCCTATCTCCTTACTCAGCTACGTGTTGGCATTACTCGAACACGTCTTCCTCTTTATTCCTCCGTTCTTCAGATATCCTCGCTCAGCAACGTAATTGCAGTATGCAATCTCGTCACTCACTCTTTTCCTCCGTCGCAGTGGGCGTCGGAGAGCACTATCTTTCCGTCACTCTTTCCACGTGATTATACTAGTGTAAAGTTGTTACGATCATCGACAAAAAGAAACCGCCGTAACGAACTCTCACAAAGGTGAGAGAAAACGCTCTCACGTGGAGAGAAAAATCGACTACTGTTTGGGGGGGTTTTACTTTAAGCCACTTATTTTTATAAAACTCTATCTAAAATTTAAATACCCATTCAACTTCAATTTCCAAAAGGTAGCATCATTGACTCGGTTTGAGTCTGTTTTTGTTGTGAAAAAAACGGAAGGCCAGGACCGGGATGCTTCAAATGAGATAAAAAAATTTTTTTAGATTGCATATAAACAAAACACGCCCACTATTTCACAATTTGAGCAAGTGTGGATAATTGCCACCAGTATTGCTCTCAAGTCGCAAGAAGTTGGAGGCGGAGTGATAGTAATTCAGAAAACTCGTTTCATGAAAATCAACCTTGTAGGAGAGTATTGAGCCGAATCAAAGCATGGATGTTCTATCAATTTCGCCTTCGTTCAATGAATCTATAGCCCTTTTCATTCTCAAACCTCGTAGAATCCAACTTCGCCACCTTCCCTTAAACCCCAGATTGCGCAGTTCATCAAATAACACAACCCATTTCAAGCTTTCCTCCTCCTCCTGTTTCTGTTCTGGAATAGCGGCAACTTTGACAACTACTGACACTCCCTTAGCTTCTTCCACCACTGAGAACCGCCATTGGATGGTAATCATGGAAAAGCCTCAACTAGGGGTTGATTCCAAGCAGCAAGTCATTGACTATTATGTTCAAACTCTGCAGAGAGTTATTGGCAGGTAAATGTATCATGGGTTTTATTTGTATCCAAACGGTGTTTGATGGGTTTCAGTCCTAAAAGTACGATGAATTTGATTGACCAACAGTGAGGAAGAGGCTCAAATGTGTATATACGATGCTTCGTGGGATACCCACTACGGTTTTTGTTGTGACATCGATGAAGAAACTTCTTCCCAGCTCGCTCGTAAGTTTTTTTTTTTTTCAATTGAGAAAAAAAAAGCCATCTGGCCTATTTAGCTTTACTCCTTCAAATTTCGTGAGTGGACAAGTTGTTTTTTGATGTAACGAACTTATTGTATATTTCTCCTTCGGAGTTCTTGGTTTACTTGACGAAAGACCGATGGACAAGGAGTTTATTATTTTAAAAGAGCAACTTTGGAATTTGCTAATTTTTGGAGATTAAAGCTAAGTGGGCCTAAAAATTTAACCAATTGTTAGCATGCTTATGTTACAATTGCAGTCTAATCAGCTTGGTTCTTAGATGATGAAATTCATCTGAGGATGAACTTATCTGCATTTGCTTGTGCTTGTTCTGTTCTATGGTTCCCTCTAAATGGAAGTTGTAGTTCTGTGAAAGGTGTCGCCAACTTGCCATAGAGGTATTGTTAAAATGAAAGTAATTTTTGGCATATACATTTCTAGGTTTACCTGGGGTCATTTCGGTTAAGCCTGATCCAGATTTCAGCTTTCCGGATAAGGATTATAAGTCATCAAATGGGCAGGCAGATAATCTGTCAAAGCTACAAACCGGAGCCACTTTGTTGTTCCCTGCTGGGAATACAAAGCATTGGCTTGTTCGAATGGATAAACCTGGGGTTGGGGTTGTTACAAAGGCCCAAGTCGTGGATTATTATGCTCAAATTCTAACCAAAGTCATGGGAAAGTAAGGGGAAATTTTAATCTCTACTGTTTATGCTTTCTTAGTTACCTCTCCTTTCCCTCGTATGACAATAATGTTTGCAGTGAGAAGGATGCACAAATGTGTATATACCATGTTTCTTGGAAAAACAACTTTGGCTTTTGTTGCGAACTTGCTGAGGATTGTGCACGAGAGCTAGCCGGTTAGACTTGTGAAACTTTACTATTGTTATAAAACTATCAATTATAATGCAATTATCATATCTGATCAATGCTTCTTGTTGTGCAGGCATCCCTGGTGTCTTGTCAGTTCAGCCAGATAATAATTTTGAGTCAGATATTAAAGATTATGCAGGTTTGTGACAGACCATGATGGTGTAAAAATTTTGACTTATATGATTGAAATTGTGATAGTGCCTTTTGGAACATGTTATAGGGAAGAAAGAAAAGGAGGAAGGTCGGTATTTATGTATATTGGTAGTAAGGCAGTTCATTCAATGACTATTCAGTTAGAGTGCTAAGCCAACTAACTCTTTCTGTTAATCAACGATGTGTAGTGACTGTAAACTTGGTATTATATATATGAAATGGAGTTGAAAATGGTGTGACTCCTCATGGTCTCATGATTTAATTTTCCTTAACAATTCAACTACTGTTAGTTTCCACTTATATTTTATTAATGCTGTTTGTGCTCTTCTATCCTGACATTTCTCGGGGCAGTTTTATTTTCTATTTTGAACTTACTAAATATCTAACAGGTGTGAACTTAGAAAACAGTTTGAATGTGCTGAACTCTTCTGAAGTAAGTGAGGCAACTCCTTTGAAAACAAAAAAGCTTTTTGTTACAGGTATGCTATTGCGAGAAATCTTTATTTATTGGCACATCTTACATTTTATGTCCATCTTGCTGGTCTTGTGGTACCTATAAAATAAAAAATCAAATGCTTATTATTGAGTCAAAAGTTTGTAATTTTGTAGGAATCTTCTTTCTAAAAATGCTAAATATGGGACAAAATGAAATGTCCAAAGAAAATATTTCATTTTATTAGGAGTTTTTAGTCGCTCAGGTTTTTTTGTGGAAACATCCCATGTTTAATTATCTCTAAGTATCATTTTCTTCGCTGGGGGAGTATTGCTTATTCCTGTGAAAGATGATACCACTAGACAATTATTGCGTTTCTAACAGGCCTGTCATTTTATACATCTGAGAAAACCTTACGTTCAGCATTTGAAGGCTTTGGTGAGCTTGTTGAAGGTACCTTTACACAGGCTTGCATGTGTATATTTATATTCATTCCTACTTTGTCTCAGGCAAGCCTATGAGACGTGGCTTTTACTGATGGATGGTTATGTTCAACAGTTAAAGTCATTATGGATAAAATTTCTAAAAGGTCCAAGGGTTATGCATTTGTGGAATACACAACAGAGGAGGCTGCAGCTGCAGCATTGAAAGAAATGAATGGCAAGGTAAATCCAAACAACCCCCCCCCCGGGCGCTGTCATGCATGCACAAGCGTTCTTTTCTTTGCATTTATTCTGCTTCATAATTGTCATTGAGAAAGAGTGAAGGAAGAAAGCTATAAACAGAATATCAAGAAAAAGTGTTGAATGTTTAGATGTTAATTTGACAGATTATAAATGGCTGGATGATAGTTGTGGATGTTGCCAAGCCTAGCCCACCAAAATATAATAGGGGCCGTGCCAGACCTGTAGCCTGATGAGCGAAAACCATGCCTGTATGAGGTATCAACTATTATTCTTCTCTGATGTAACAATGTTATTGAGCAGCTTGCCTGGAAAAGCATAATTGATTTTGCATACTTTTATGGTCAACCGTTGACTTTAGAGATTGACAAATTAGACTCTTTAATCAGCTAATGAACTGATTGATATCTAAATCCCTGTTACAAATCTCAACCTTAATCTCATTTGTATGACTTTTGTACATCTCTATTAACATAATTAGACATTCTTTTTGTGCATTCACGGAATTTGAGGCAATTTGAATGTATATAGCTTATTGATGATGGTGCAATTTTCTATGAATTATATGTGTATATATATTGAATTGAATTGACTCAAATGAACCTAGTGGTGGTCCCTGCGCTTTTAAATTCAACCCCTTTTGTACGTAGCTTTCCCTTATACTGCATGCGTAGAAGCCCTTCAGTCTGGGAATTGAAGTGGTAAGATTGAACAACTCAACTTGGTAATTGAAACTCTTACACTGGGGAAAGACCATTTCACACAAGTGCTCAACATATTAAGTAGAGACCCATGACTAATTTTAATATAATCCCTTTTACAAACTACTTTAGCTACTTTTTCATGATTGACTTGCTGATCTTGAGTTATAAGCAATGCATGATATATCATCCTTCTTTCCAATGTTATACTCTTGCTACTTCTGACTCTTTCTTTTTTTTAAAAAAAAAATCTGCAATTGGATCTTTTTTTTAAAAAAAAAATCTGCAATTGGATTTCTAACAATTTGCTCATTTCTCCAAGTATTTTTCAGGTGATAGTTCCACCGTAGTATATGCTGCTGGGCAGTGAAACTATATTTAGAGACCTCACTGCTTGAGAATCCAAAACCTAGAGAAGAAAGTAATTATGCTGCAAATGATTGGTGTCATATGATAGTTTCAACAACCTTTCAGGCTCCAATTTTGGGGCTGAATGGTTGTGTTAGTTTGGGGTTAGGGGGGTTTTTTTGTAATGTAAAGCCTTGGGGGAATCACAAACTTATTTCTGCAGAAAGCTTTTGCACCCCACAAACCATATTCCACATTATTCTTCCAAAATATATATGCACCCACACATCCCTACCATCCCAAACCGATTTTCATATTGCCCTGTTAGGTCCTCAGTCCCTTCCACCGAAGTGCGATAAAGGAACAAAGGGTGCAATTTGGGGGTAGAAGAATTGCAGTTATTTTGAATAATGGATTAGTTATTTTAAGATGTATACATTTAATATAAAATTTATAAAAAAATAAATTGTTCATAAATCATGAATAATGTAATTTAATTTAGATTCCATACAAGAATTGAGATTATAGTTTTTATACCTATGGACTGTGAAATATTTTCCCAATTAAAAAGGTCAAGGACGTTGGAAAAAAGAACAACATATGCAGATTTTGCTTCACTGATTTTTTTTTTTGTTACATGCTTCACTGATTATAACATGCAAATTTACAGACATCATCTTCTTTTACTTATACTTCTTTCATAAAGGATTGACTAAGGGTATTATTAGAACTTCCTATCTATACGGTGGTAACAATTTACATGGTCATGGCATCAAACCACCTGGCATCTAGAAACCGACATTAGTCTCGAACTACTTTGAGTCAAGCTGGGAAGGACCATAAAGAGTGGCAAATCCTCCCAGCAAATATTTAGCACAGCTGTGTATTCCAAGCTTTGAGCTGAAACCATTGGTTCAGTAAAGCATTGATCCATTCTATCTATCAAGGCTAGTCTATTTTATAATGAGTACGTATCACGTCCAAAACTGACCCCTTATTTCATTTGATAAGGTGTCCATTTGGGAACGTAGTAGAGAAGTACTTTTACACAAGTCGGGGTAAATATGTGGAGGAGATTATCTCGTTGAACGTGCGTTTGGCTTTTGGAACGTTCCAAATAAGCCTACTATAGCAATCAACCGGCCTCTCCAAACTCCTGGGTAAATCTCTTGTGAAGCTCGTGATCAGCTTTACTTACGGTTGGCTGGCTTCTGCCTTCTTAATACTTTATCAAAATTTTCTCTTGTAATCGGTGGCGGCACAATCTGCATCAATTCCCAGAATTAAAATGAAGAAAATCAGGAAACGTTGAATCACTTTTCCGTTTGATAAATGACAAAATTTATTAACCAACAACAAATGTTCTGTTTTGAATACCAATCAAATCAAATCATTCTGTTTTGACCAACCAATCAAATCAAATCAGATCATGTAACCATGAACATAATATGCAGATGAATACGTTCTATTCCAAACTTGAAATTTCCTTTTTCTTCTCGGGTATCCTCCTCTATCTTGCTTCTTATCTTGTCAACATTCAAACAAGGATTCATGAAATCAACATTCTAATTGGTCTCAAAAGGGAAAAGAGAAGTTATGCCACTCACTGAAGATTTTTGAATAAAATTCTTTCAGTTGGCATACTTCCTTAGTACTTAATTCTCCCATGTACATGATGGTCATGTCAGGAGATTATAGATGTAATTTGTTTTTGGACCCATAGCTCTTTTAGCATAGCCATCATGTCATGTAAGAAACCAAATCCAACATTTTCTATTAGATGCTTTTAAAAGCCCTTACTTCCCCACCCATTAATGTACCTCTGAAGCAGGCCCTTGCGCATCAAGTTCTTGCAGGCTAATGTCAACAGCTCCTTTTTCAGTAGGTTCGCAAGGGATCCACATTCCCTTAGAGGTTTTCCTAAAGAATTTGGAATCCCTGGTTATACGAACTGGTTCAAAAAGTACATCCTTAACCTGAAAGAAGAAAAAAAGAAAAAATAGGAATGAGAGAGCTTGAAGGCTTAGCATTGCCAAAAGCCTATACATGAATTGCTGCTTATCAGAAAGCCAACACTTCAGAATGTAAATCAAGGAAACCAAAAAATACAAAAACAAGTGAGTACTACTCACACAAACAGAAATGTCTGAACCAGAAAATCCATCAGTTTTGCGAGCCAATTCCTCAAAATCCTTTTCAGTTAAGTTATGTGGGTTATCTCCAAGATGCACCTGCCCATATTGAATATACTTAAAGGGATCGAATTGTAGAAATGGAAGACATTACCAAGGTTATTATGTTCTGCGGACACACAAGGATATACACATAGTGGAACTTTTTCATACCTTTAATGGCCTTCATGTCTGGGAGAGGTATGTATCTTCGCTTGTCAAAACGTCGTCGGATGGCCAGCATAAATTTATTTTAGTCCCAACCGAACAATAATTACCATGGAATTTTTGTCCCTTTAGTATGTGCCAACAGAATTTCAAAAGGTTTGTTTTCCAACCTGATCCAGAGCATAAGGAGTATTGGTGGCTGCAAGAATGAGAACTTTATCTTCTTCTTTACCTACACCCTGAAACGTACACAATTGAAAATAGAATTTCGATACATCAAAATAGATCACTACTTAAAAGTTGAGATCTTCTTGAACCAAGGAAAATGTATATAATAGGTGTATATGTTACCAGACAATTCGTGAAGAGAAATAAAACATCACCAAAACCATTCACAGACAAAGGATATCAAAAGAAAATTGATTTGAGTTCAAAAGCAGCAGCCGTTTCTCAGTGTTTAAGGGCATGATTGATTAAGAGAAAATGAAGCATTCAAATTAATATGGCTAAGGCTATACTCCATGGGATGGACAATCATTAGACCCTGATTCAACTAGAATTAAAAACAGTTGAAAATATTTTATGCAAGTGCTGGTTATCATCCAAACATATAAAGTGAAGGCACAATCAACTCATTTAAGCATATGGCTAACTCAATTTGACTTCGTGCCACCACAAATCAAGAAAGAATGATTGCTGCATGCATGTTCTCAGATATACTAGTCAGTATGGTTCTTCCTTATTGAGGAAGAAAACATTTCCAAAATCCAAAGGACTAAAACACCCAGAAGACTCTAAATTCTCGATGTTAGAAATAGCCCTCTACCATGTAACTATAAAAGATCCAAATAATAAAGATATAATTTGTTGTGGCCATGTAAGATTGACCTTTCAGTTAACAAATCCTACCTGCATTTGCACAAGCTGTTCAGTTTTGATACGTCTAGAAGCTTCACCTCGTTGGCCACGTAAAGAATCTATTTCATTAATAAAAATAATTGAAGGAGCACTTTCACGAGCCATTTGGAAAAGACTGGAAACCAGCTTTTCACTTTCACCCATCCATTTAGAAACTAGATCTGATGATGAAACACTGCATACAAATAGCAAAAAGATTTATCACACAGAAACCAACCCCGATCATTTATGCAGATCAAACATGAATCCACCGTTGGCTTATGTGCATGATACTTGAGTGAAGCAAATGCCACTAAATTAATTACTTGGAACAATAAAAAGTTAAATGCTGACTAAGAGATAGCTTAATTTTTGAATGGTTGAAAAACAAGCAACTACGATAACAAATACATGGATATAATAGTAAAGAACTCTTTCCCCTTTCCTTCCTGTGTGTACCGTAAGCAAATAAATGGCTGATTTGTAGCCCTATCCTAAGTTTTGCTGTGGTGAGCTGAGAAATTATGTAATCTGCGTGCTCCTCAAAGGTTACCTAGGAGAGTGAAAAAAAAAAAATCAAAGAATACAATCCTTTGGTTGCATTTCATATATAGATGAATATAATACCTGAAGAATGTTGAGTCTGCCTCTGTAGCTACAGCCTTTGCCAAGTATGACTTCCCTGTTCCAGGGGGACCATACAATAGAAATGCTCTCCACGGTTGTCTCTTCCCTAAGCAAATATGATATTACATGAAATATCGTTTGAGTCAGTAATTATTAATCACCAATGAACTTCCTCACTTGGAGAAAACATAAATCAGATCTGATGATAGTTTAACTATCAGAATAGCATGACTCAGTTCATTGGTTATGAGATTGATGGTTTTTTCTATTTAATTTGCATATCTCAAAGAAGAAAACAATCACAGAGGACAGTTCTGTCATTTCCAAACATTTGATTGATATTTAATTTGGTTATGAGATTGATGGTTTTTTTTACCAAAAAAAAAACATTTGATTGATATAATTTTGTAAGCATACTGGCAGTATTGATATCTGACACATAAGTGTGTCCCAACTTTAGGATACAAAAGAACTAAAATAGAAGAAAGTTACTTGGGTAACTTACCTGTAAAAAATTGAGGGAACTTAACAGGCAATATCACAGCCTCTTGTAATGCCTGTTTGGCACTCTCAAGCCCAGCAACATGACTCCATTTGACATTTGGTTTCTCTCTGATTATTACGGAAATC
This sequence comes from Vachellia pachyceras, assembly GCA_025593235.1. Classification (NCBI taxonomy): domain Eukaryota; kingdom Viridiplantae; phylum Streptophyta; class Magnoliopsida; order Fabales; family Fabaceae; genus Vachellia; species Vachellia pachyceras. Next base: position 6,781 of record JANTPZ010000520.1, on the reverse strand, counting down.
AAGACCAGCCATCAGCTTTGCTTTCTCTGGATCATCCTTTTCTCTAGCTTCTCCATTCTTTGGCTTTGTATTTGGCCTCACAACATGAGATTGAGCTCCATCACCAGAAAAGTTAGGCTCACTTTCTCCTTCATCAAGAATGGTACGTATCTCCTCTGCCCTCCTCAGGTATTGAACAATTTCTCGTTTATTGTTTCCTTGATCCTGGGGTTCTCTCATACTTCAAATGCGTCTTTAGGTATTCTAATGAATTCATATAAAGAGTAAATGCCTCCTTATATTTTCCAGCATCATCCTCATGAACCGCCTGCTTCACATATTCTGCTGCATGCTCTGAAAAATTGCAATACATTCTGCTCTAATTTCAAAACGCAATTGCCTCCAGCCCTTGCACGAATAAAATTTCAAAATCTCAACTCTTACGTTATCTTTATCACAATAACAGAGAGATAAGTATACAACCACGGGAACTCCATACTTATGACGCTAAGGAAGAAACACCGACATAGCTTCTCCTAGGTTCTACAACAATCTAATACACAAGTAAAACAGCCATAATTCAGCACTAATCACAAAAATAAACACACAAAGATGTGTGTGTGTGGTTAAAGCTCAAACTCCAGAATACCAACCACCTCAACGCTGATTGTTTGATTCACATATCCAACGTCTACAACTTTTAGATTTTAGATTTAAAGAGACTATGAGACAAATTGAATTTGCGACAAGAGGTGAATACCAATTATTTATTCACCTTAGACACTTCTTTACATATCCTACTGTTTATTATCCTCTCCCTCACACTTTTTTATTCTCATATTCCAGTCTATTTAAACTCTTATTGTATTTCAACAATTTCATCAATACAATCCCAGTTTTTCATCTTGCACGAGATTCATTAGCCATTAAATTTATGTTTTGCTATTGGTGACCCAAAGTCTCTTTCAAATTAATCTTTTAATTAAATTTACATAAACAGTAAGGAATAATGTTTTTTAAATAATTATAGGGGTTCCAATTGGGAAAAAAAGCTTTTGAATAAGCAAACTTCTTAGCTTTATGGTTTGTTTGGGAATCAATTCTAAAATCTAGGTTTGATTTTAAAACTTAGGTTTTACCTCAAAACTGAGGCTTTGTCAAAGCAAAAATTTTTTTCCCAAAAGTTATTTTGGTTCTTCAGTTTGAAACCTAGGTTTTCTCTTTCCTACTTTCCTCTTTCCTACCCACTTTTTTGCCTCAGAATCCGTAAAAGCTAATAACTTCCTAAACATAAATCACTCTTCAAAACCTAGGTTTTGCTTCGAAATCTGTAAAAGCTATTTTTCAAAATCTATTCTCCAAACTCTAGATTTTACCTCGAAATCTGTAAAAGTTATTTTCAACCTCTTATCCAAACAAGCCTTTAATTTGAAATGCTCTCAGTGATTTAGCACCGACTCCCCACTCCTTGGCAACCCCTTTTCCCTCTCTTTCTCACTATCAATTCAAGCCCTCAACATTGCCAAAGATTTTGCCACAGGTGTAACATTCCAAAAAATTGTCTATAGCCCTATATGATAAAGGTATGGAGAAGTTATTTTGAAATTAAAGATGCTCAAAAATAAATTAAGGGATTAAAAGCTATTTTCTAAAATTTATTTTTATTTTTCAGAAAGTTCAAAAAAATAGAAAAGAGATTGATTTTTTCCAAGAATCTTTGTGGAGTTACTTTATATGCTACAGATTCGAATTGAAAAATAAAATCACTCTTTAACAAGAAGAATTTACTTTAGGAATTTTAGGGATTTTATTTTAAAAAAAATAAAATGCAAAAAAAGGAAAAACAAAGGTAAAATAGTAATTTTAACCCAAACCCTTGGCACTTAATTTCTCCTTCCCTGACCCAGAAACAGAGTGGAGGCGAGAGAGTGTGCGAGCGAGAGAGAGCGCCGAGAGTCAGAGCGGGTTCTCGCCGGCGAAGGAGCCAGTTGACACATGCAAGCCCCGATTTGTGTTCAGGTAAGCCTTGTGAACCTTCCTCTACCCTCAGATTCTTCCATCTCAGTTATTTTGGGTTTTGGGGATTGAGCCAAGAGTGAGAAATCTGAGGATTTACACCTATTACATTTAGATATGAAATGTTATAAGTGGTTGGGAGTCGAAATCGTTGAGTGCAGTGAAAGGGGTGCTCGGTTTTGTGAGAAACTGAAGCAAAGGTGTTGACTCTGTATTATTTTCCTCTGTTCTGAGAAGAAATGAGGTCTGGGACTTTTAGTTGTTGGAAAAGATGCTAAGATTTTTTTTAAAATGAACTAGAGAGCCTCTGGTTAGTATCATTGATATTGGTGGGAAGAGGTGATTTTGAAGCAAAAGCTTTCAGTTTGAAGTTCTGTAAGTATTGTATAAACTGTTTGGAAGATTAGAAGGTTGGAAATTTTGAAGTAAGAAATTACCAGAATGTTATTATTAAATTGGTTGGAATTAATTATTATTTTTTTAATAAGCCTTGTATGGCTATATGTATAAATTGTATATGTGGTAAATATATGAATATGTTAAGGTAATTAATAGTCTTCAGGGAAGTTGGAATCCTCACAGGATTATAGGTGAGTGCCATCAACAAGGATGACCAATAGTGGTGATTAGCTTCCAACTTGGGATTTATAAGCATGACTTTATGTAATGGCCTGAACTTGGGTTTGAAAGTTTAAATAAGCTAACCCAAGGGGTCCCAGGTCAAAGCTGGCTCGACGGAGTCATTAAGCATGATTATGAGAACATTTAAAGTTTCAAATTTTCTGACTAAAATCCTATCCCAATTATAAAAGGGATAACATTCATGTTAACAGATATGGATTAATGAGTAATGAGAAGGGTGTGACAGAGGCACTGGGAACACCAACATAACATCCATCTTTCCCCAGAACGCCAGAAACTCCAAATTTCCATCTAGTCTGTTCCAATCGGCATTGACATCTCTCCCTTCCGTCCCACAAGTCTTCCACCCACTTGCCCAATTAGCATAATCACAAACTTTGGTTTGTAGGTATGTACTCCATATACATTATTTTATCTGCAGCTTTGAATGTGATTGAGATGTCATGCTTTGCAATCAATTCATCATGTATTCTTTAGAGTTGATAACAAATGCATGTTGGAGTTTCAATGCTGGGTATTTCTTGCAATGGGTATGGCTCGGATTGTCTGAATACTATCTCTGGATTGTGCTTTTCTCAGTATTTTCTTACTCGACCAGTGCTATGGTTTTGGTATCTAAAATAGCGGTATAAATGATGATCTTGGTTGTTGAACTAATAAGTTTTTAATTCCCAAGTTGCTTGTATGTGGTATTCTTCTGATTGAAAATATATCCTTAAGATGATCAGACCAATTAAAGTGGTAGATATTTTGTCCTTGGACAGGCTTGAAATATATAGGCTAGTGATAAGTGTTTTATTTCATTTCCTTGCTAACATTGTTTTTTATGGATTCAGGTTCCAGCCTTGATTGTGCTTGTTTTTTTTTTTTCCCTTGTGGATTTTCGGTGAAGAAGATGAAAGTTAAGGTCCTGCGTATCCTTGCCAAAATTTTAGTCTTATAATTATATTTTGTTGTGCTCATTGTTTCTGTTTTTATTCTTTCATCATTTAATTGTGAATTTTAGTAGTCTTGCTTTCCCTTTGGGATCTTCTATAGTTGTGAGAGTGATTTTACCCTACTTTTAGAATGGAATGTTGAAATTACAGAGAATGGTTTGTTTACAGCCTTCTGATTCATCTTGACAATCATAGTGTAATATAAAGTATAACAGCATATTTGATATCCTCTGCAGGATCCGATATTTAGATAGCTCACTGTTGCTAGTGACGCTTGTAAATTGGGAATTTTAAATCTGTTTGAGGGAACCTTAGGATTTGTACAATGACCTCCTTTTAGAGCTGAGATACCAGATAAAAGTATATCACAAGCTGCATCTGGAACTTTTTAAATGGAGATTCCTATGCTGTTTCAAACAACTATAAAGGTTTCAATGTAGTTAGTTTTAAAGTTCTTATATTAGGCTGTGGTAGAATTTCCTTGTTTTGAATTAACATGTTTCTTTTTGTGTTTATTTTTTAAAAAAAATAATTCGCAAGTATGTGTAGAATTTTGCAGAATGTTTTACTTGACTCTGCTTTCTGTCTGGATTCCCCTGGGCTCCCAATAAGAGTATGTTCTCTTTCTATCTTGAAGATCTGTTATGTAAAATTTTAGCTTCTAATTTGTCATATGTAATCATAATTTATATTTGCATGTGAATGCTAGGAATTATTAATTAATTATTGACCTGTTTTCTATTCTTGCAAATAACCCTTGGAAGCTCCTAGGCATATTTAACTGTTGTCGGTTTTCCTGTCTTAAAATTTTCACATTTTTGCCCCTTGTGTTGACTATAGATGGCATGCTGTTGCATCATGGACTTGGGATGCTCAGGATGAAACATGCGGGATTTGTAGGATGGCCTTTGATGGCTGTTGCCCAGACTGTAAACATCCTGGGGATGACTGCCCTTTGAGTAAGTTAACAATGATTATGATAATTTTGATGGAATTCCTTGAATTTGAATCTTTAAACCTGCCACTGAGGCAATAGCCGTGATAGCTGGTTATTTGATTCACTAGGAGATCACCTTGCTCTTTTCCCACTTCGAATACAACTGCCAAAAAAGTAGAATATCTGTAGATTAAAATGCTACTGACATTCTCCTCCTCAAACTTCACTCCAAACCAGAAGCACTTGTTTTCTGTTTCTCTTGTGGTATCTCTCCTTTGTGTTATTATGTACTTGTTTCAGAGTACTAAAAGAAAACGTATGTACTTGGTTTAATGTTGCCATTAGATAGGGAAAAGGTTGGTTCATGATGGTGGTGAATAAGAAGCCGGCAATGGGGGATGAAATGGAGGTTCCTGCCTGATATCTAGGATTGTACTTTGTGGATCTGGCTTTTGGTATAGATACCTGTGGTACAACGGACTACGGAGCTTTAGTCAAGCCCGTCTTGAAAGGGTTCTAGTGCTTCACCTTCAATCTTGCACAGCTCCCCTTGTCAGTCTTATCAAAAATTTAAATCAGTTGCTGGGGGTGTTGTGGTTCTATTATTCACGACTGTATCCAGAATTTCAAAATTAATTTAGTCTATGACTAATTACTTGAACTCACTTAATGGGGTTTATGTTTTTTTTCCCTAGGGTGTTGCCATCATAATTTTGCAGAAATATTGGCCTGTTTTTTGCTGCACACTTGATTAACATGTTCTTATCTTGCAGTTTGGGGTGCATGCAATCATGCTTTTCATTTGCATTGTATACTGAAATGGGTGAATTCTCAGACTTCACAAGCTCATTGCCCAATGTGCCGTCGGGAATGGCAGTTTAAAGGATGAGATAAAACACTTTGATCTCCCCCACCACCAGCCTATAGTTTTATGACCCTGCAACATCCAAAAAAAAAAAATGGTTGCAGCAACCATTGTTAGAGAACAACATTGAATGAGTGAGATCAGCGGGAACTTTTGATGGTTCAAGGATTTATCTTTTTTTTTTTTGTTGTGAAAAATAGTTTTAGGATTCTAAATTGAGTAATATTTGTTGTTTTTGACAACAAAGCTAGAACAACCAGGATTCTGGGCTAGTTTCAACTGAATGAAGTGCCTTGTGTATTTAAATGTTTTTCATGTGCTATTGATGCTTATTATAAGAACATCCAAGAACACATCCAGAAATAAGAGGTTTTCTTACCAAAACATTATGCTACCCATTATGTTATTTTTATTATTGTACATTCCTTCATAGGTATTGCTATTTAATTCTAGGATGTAGGATGCAACCTTTTTTTTTTCTTTTTCTTAGAAAACAGTTAATTGGAATGAAATAATTATATTACAAGCACTATTGAGTATTAAACATGGACAACTTTTTAATGGGAACTCGAAACTCTGTTCTGTAGATTGCATGGGACTATCCCAATTTATTGAACTTTTTGTTTGTTTTCTGTATTGCAACTTTTTTAATAACATTTTACAAATATAAAAAGTTATATCTCAGGGCCACTATGAGGCCCAACTAGAGAACCCTTGCTACTAATTTTCCATTTTCACACCCTCTTGATTAAGATGGGACATTTATCTTTAAAGCATATCTTTATCCAACAATTTTCTGATTAATCTATGCATGCTTACAAAATATTATTTTCCCCAGAAATTTTTAGATGGCCACGTGTAATGCAATATGTGTGGTGATGCAATTATAGAATATGGTTGGACCAATAAAGTAAAAAGGATGACTCGATAACTAACCATGTTAGGATATTGCAAATCCAGTGTGAACCAACCACAACAACTTTGGACCAATTTTCCACAGATGCAATAACTAAAACGAATAATTAGTAGTTTTGCTTGAAGTACGAATAATACCGATGAAGTTAATTAATTAATATATTTATTATTTTACTTCAAACTAATTCGTCTGACTTGTGAGCTACTATATAACTAAATGTACGCATGAGTATTTCAAAATATATATTTTAATTAAGTAATTTATTTAATCTTTTTAATTATCTTAAAAAAAATGAATCAACTCTTACGTTAATGACCGGAAGTGATATTATATTTGATTCCTTCTTAGATGTTGGTTGAATGAAGACATGTTCCATTACACTATGGTGTATGTGTGTCATTTTCAGTATCTTACTTTCTCTTTTCTCTCACAGAAACCAATCTACACCATCAGATTCAAAAATCAATGGTTAAGATTTAATATCTCAG
>JANTPZ010000518.1:0-27375 GCA_025593235.1 Vachellia pachyceras | reverse complement strand
GCAAACAAATTAAATATGACTCTCTCTCTCATCAATAAGTCTCTCATAGCTAGCATTGATAAATATAAAAAAAAAATAGACCAAGCTTTTTAAAATATCAGTAAAAAAGGTTAGTGTTCTGTATACGGTGTATCTCATCATGGGTATATATTTTGCTTATGTGATCGAAGGTACACTTTCCATCTTTAATTTATCATCACGGTATTAATTAGCTGTCTGATCGAGGAATATTGCTCTTATATGGAAAAATATTTTATTTAATTATCACTTATTTCATAGGTTAATACCACCCCACTTTTTTCATTATAAAAGCTAATTAGGATATTGAATTTGATGTGAAGTATAATATCTCATTTCATCTTATATCTATCATACTTATCATTTTTTTATCTAATTTATCTACCCTATAAACCAATTTATGACATAATACTTTACATATATCACATTGGTCCTTATTGTATTACAAGTTCCTTGTAAAAAAATCTTGATCATAAATATGTCATATTTAATGATGATTTTTTAACTATCATTAAAAAAATAGATAAATGTGCTAGAATGGTTTCTAATCAAGTTATAATACGCTTACTGGTATGTGACAATTTTATTATCAAGTACTTAAGCAATCAAACTCCTGATGATGATCTCACAGAGCTTTACATCATTGTACCAATTATGTGTTGTTATGATGTGCTTCTAAATAAACAATATAATGGCATAACACTGATGAAATGAAATGAGGAATGTATTAATAAAAAGTAATGAACAAGCATAGAAGGAAATAATTACATAGGCAAAAAAAAGGAAGTGTCACAAAACATTCCATCGTAATCGTATGCCACGTGTATAGAGTAAATTAACAGAAGATAAATGGATAAAACATCAAAGCTTAGTTAATATAAAACTGTCTTATTTAATAATAGGTTTGTTTGTTTAACCCGTTTGGGCAACCAAAATCCATTCTTGCGTTTACTAAGACAAAATTCCTTTCATATATTTACCTCAGAATCTGTGTCCGTTCTCCCAACGGACTATCCAAACAAGCCCAATATCAAAGCTATCTTAGATAAAACATCAAAGCTGATTGCCTGATCCCCCCTCTCTGCTTCCATACAGTCCTAAATCATGATCCTCATGGTCGTCGCAGTGGTTGTTTGGTTTGGATATTTAAGTACTTATCTGAAAGCACCGTTTCCCAACGGTATACGTAAATCGAGACAAAATCATCTTAAAATCAGTAAAAACTATTTCGACATTTATAAAAATCATCTTGAAATCTACAAAATATCTTAGAATCTGTAAACTATTTTCTCCCAACAAAATTTTCAAACACACCCTAAAATCTCATTGCATGTAAATTGAAATAAAACTTTTTCATCTATTTACTTCAGAATCCGTAAAATAATTATCACAACGGATTTTCAAACACGTACGTAGTCCCTTTTAAAAAATTCTTGAGAAAATATATTTTACCATATATTTGGATAAACTTCAAAGTATATTTATTAGGTTAAAAAGGAGATTTTTTAGAAAGTAATTAAAAAAAAAAGGAAGTTATCAAAGATTTATAAACTAACAAACTTTTCAATATAAAATGCATTTTTAATAAAAAAAGCTGCTGTGCAGTACGCACATTATCTTTTTTTCTCCAAAAGGAAAGGGCCGTCGCCTTCGCTTTCTGTCGGAACATACCAACAAATCCCACGTCCGGTTGGTTTGGTACATACGTTTCCGAACAGACTTTTCTATAAACCCTCATTTTCAATATTTTCACCCTGTCCCCCTTTGTTTGTGTGAAGCAGATTTCCTCTGAAGCTTCCGAACATTCCAGTCTTCTTTTCCTTCTGATTCTCTTCTTGAGATGGGTGCTGGATCTTCTTCCTTGCAAGGAGAACGATGTGGCGCTTCGATTGTGCCGTCCAAACCCACTTTGGGGGATTTGCCCGAGGGTTGCGTCGCTTTGATCCTACAATATATGGATCCTCCGCAGATTTGTAAACTCGCCGTCTTGAATCGGACTTTTCATGGCGCTTCCTTGGCCGATTTCGTGTGGGAATCCAAGCTGCCACCCAATTTTGATGTTCTTGTCAAGAAAATCTTCGGTGATCCGCCTGCCGATTTAGGAAAGAGAGGAATCTATGCAAAGCTGTGTAAGCTGAATACTTTTGCTGATGGCACCAAGGTACCCTATACCGATATACGATCCCCTTGCTAGTCGTTCGGTATTGAGAAACGCTGAAGATAGGAAAGAAAGTGGCGTTTTAAATTTTCCCGAATATTTCGAAACTTGAAGTGGCTCAGATTTTGAAAATTAGCACTGGGGCTGAAAGAGAGGGAAAGGACTCTGCCTTCCTTTTAATGGAGTGGGGTTGGTGAAATTTATGAAGGGGTTGCAAACATGATTTTGTACTCTCCCGAGTATCTGCTGTATTAATTTCTGTAGCTCCACATAATTTCTTATCTTACTCTCTTTTTTATTCTCGGTGGAAATAATTCGACACAGTCATAAACTCATAGGGTAACAGAATAGAATAATTTATACTGGGGGTTAGCGGGAAATGCTCTGTCTTCTCTAGTATAATACTGAGTCAGTAAATTGAGCTATAGAGTTTATAATGTTTAGTGTGTTCAGACTCCCTTCTGAGTTCTGATAATATGTGTGTTTTTGCAGAAAGTTTGGCTGGATAAAAACACGGGTAAACTTTGTTTGGCCATGTCATCAAAGGGACTATCAATAACGGGGATTGATGATCGAAGATATTGGAATCGCATTCAAACGGAAGAATCCAGGTGAGATTCTGGGCACCCATCTAGCATCACGCATGTAGAAATTCACAGATATGGGAATAGTGTTAAAAAATGTAACTCATGCTTAGTGAGGATGAAGAGGATATTCTCTATGGAAAATTAGATGTTTTCTTATGTTAATTTGATGGCTAAACTGATCCTTTTCTTTGATATCTCTAATGCCTTCGCCTTTGAAGAACTTACATCTACTACTGTCCAATAGTTCAGGTTTGCTCTCAGTTTTTTTGGTCAACATCTCAAATTATTCAAACTTTCATTTCGTTTCAATCGTAAGATAGAATTAAATGTTCAGATCCATTTCAATAAGAAATATATACACGTTTGGGGTTAAAACTCAAAAGCGACCATTCATGACAAAGAAGTTGGTAGGCGATTTAAATCCTTGCGAATCTTGCCTAAAGTCATAGTAAATGCATGTGAATGAGTGACCACGCTTCATTTCATAGCTTTGGTTTCTGGCACTCCTCAAATCCTGGTATGCTGCAGAATATAGTGGACATGAAAAGAAATGAAAAACTATTCAACTTAAGGTTTGCATATTTAGAAAATCACAAAAATATGCCTGCCTTTAAGCTTGAGAATCATGAGCCATGGCACTTGTAAACCTGGAACAATGAAGTCAAGCTTGTTTTCCTTTCCTGACAACTGACGAGTCATGAAGTTCGAAGTCAAATGGCTTAATTGCCAAAAAAAAAAAAGTTAAATTCTCTCCTTTCACAGTAAGTCTAATCTAATAGAGTGTTTTACACTTTCTGCAGATTCAATTCAGTAGCATATCTACAGCAAATTTGGTGGTTTGAAGTTGATGGCGAAGTTGATTTCCCATTTCCAGAAGGTTCATACAGCCTCTATTTCAGAATCCATCTAGGGCGGCCCTCCAGGAGGCTTGGACGACGTGTATGCAATAATGAGAACGTTCATGGGTGGGACATTAAGCCCGTACGATTACAGCTATGGAGTTCAGATGGGCAGTACTCTGCCTTTCAGTGTTTTCTGGAAGGACCTGGCAAGTGGGGTTATTACCATGCTGGCGATTTTGTGGCTGGCAATGGCAACATACCAACGAAAATTAAGTTCTCTCTCACTCAAATTGATTGTACTCATACCAAAGGTGGTCTGTGTTTAGATTCTGTGCTTATATACCCAACTGAGTCCAGAAAACTTGAATCATTTTTGAATTCAAAGTGCTCTTAACCTCTATTTTGGGGCAGGAATCAAAATATATGATATGTTCTGTGTATCATAGGATGGGGGCGTTGTGTAGAGAATTAGAGAGAATTAGGGTTTTTTGTGTTTCTATATTAGGCTAGAGCATAGTTTTGATGTAATGTATATATGTAATGGTTTTGTTTCTTTGAGATGCTTATTTATGTTACTCAATTTTTTTTTTTTGGGTGTTGTGATTAGGCGTTATTTCAATGAGGAATTTTCCAGCCATTTTTACTTAATCATTAACTGGTTTCTTTCTGAAGTTATTTTTACCAAGCAATTTATACTTCTAATTTATTGTTGTAGAGGATAGGGCTTTTTCCACAAGATGAAAGTATGGTATAACTCTAGTGTTTGTTTTAGAACGGCTTGTATGGGATGGACCTGCCGGCCAACCCATAAAGTGGCCGGTTAGGATTACTAAAAGGTGGCTCATTAAATGGTGGGTTTTTTTAACCCAACTCGCAGCAGGTTAATCAGCCAACCTATTTTTTAAAAATAATTTTAATTAATAAAAAATATGTAAACAACTGTAAATCTAATTAATATTTGATAATTGTTAATAATTTGATTTGTGGTTTGAATTTTAGTGTTTGAATTCAATCTTATAAAGTGTAATCTATATGTTTAAGTTATATTGTTTGAAATTTGAATTAGATATTTTATATTCAAATTGCTATGTATTTTTATAATTAAATTTTGTGGAAAGAGATATTTTATTTTAAGTATTGAAAAAATGAAAAGGATGCTTCAAGTCTAAGTTTAAAATGTATTATGTGTATGTTCAAAAAAAGATTATGTGTAAAAAAATGTCGGACTAGCGGGTTGGATTGGTAAAATATCATACCGTCAGCGGGTCTTTTAACCCCACCCGTGGTGGGCTGATCGGTTTTTCCACCTCTAGCTTGTTAAGAAAAAGTAGTTTTTAAAATGTGCCTGTAGAAATTTAGGATTAGGTAGCCAAAAATTTCATTGAACATAATTTTAGCTGTAGATTAAAAAATATGTTATATTTAGTGGAAAGCAGTATATATACTATTTGAATAGTATGATATGAGCAATTATAGGGAGAAAAAAGCTGACTCATTCTAGATCAAGGACAGCCAGGTTGGCACCAGACCCGGGCCTAGACTCTGCTGTAAAGAAGTAAAATGGACAAACCAACCCCACATTCTTATACGGAATTTGAATGCAAATGTAACACATAACAGACCTCAACTTGATGTGCTTTTGACTCTCCTACTGTTTACTACAAAAATTCATGCCTCCATTCTAATCCTTTGTTTCTCAGATAAACCCTTCCGTAGTTTGTAATTTTACTACCTCATTAGGCACAACGGTCAACGCAGTAATAAGGTTTTAATCTCCCAGTCTCTTCGCATGACCCTTTGCAACATAATAAATTAATATTAAAATTTTTATTAGAGGAGATGTTTGCATTTATCAGTAGATAATAACTCACATTTGATAATACTGTTTCCCTAACGGTACATGTAAGCCAAGACAAAACAATTTCAAATTCTGTAAAAAACTATCTTGAATTCCATAAAACCCATCTTAAAATCTGTAGAACTATTTAAAATCCATAAAATATTTCGAGATTTATAAATTTATTTCTCCCCACGGAATTCTCAACACACAATTGTCTTTGGTTAAGATATCTATACCTGAGGAGAGAAACTGACTGCATTGCATGAGTTTTGGCGTCATCTTTTTGAGAATTAATTAACGGAATGATGAGGCAGGAGAGTTAAATGCATGGAAAGATAGAGATAACGTGGAAAAGAGAGTGGTACCGGTAAGTACCGACTAACTACCACTTCATCCGTAAAAGCATACAATAAAAGAAGAGGCCGCCGGCCGGTGAGTGGTGACCACTGAAACGCATCTTTTAATTTTTTTTTCTCATTCAATGCATTGATTTGACAGGAGTACGTACCTTAATTGCTCCATGTGACTAAATCCCCTTGAACTTTCTCTTTCCTTTTCTGCCCTTCCATATTTGCCTAAAGTCAAGGGCTTGGTTGGTCATGGTTCCAGGGTAAGGAAAGTGTGTGGTTAATTTTTGTTCATTACTCCTAATTAAGAGACATAAATGCTCAATTAAGAAAATATTTTCCAAACGCCAACATTGGGAGGTTATGTATCAACGCTGAATAGTCAATGCAGCTTATATTTTTAAATGGAAAGAGAAATTAGATTGCTTTTTTTTTTTTATCTTCAGGGACAGTGCAATGTTTTTTTAAACAATGATAATTAAATATCTTGTAAAAAAATTGATACAACATAAAAATCTTCAACTGAACATTAAAATAAAATACTGGTGAGGGGATGGGACTTGTTATTGCTGATAAAATTTGTTAGATTCTTAAAAGGATAGAGATGCAATTTCATAAATATTCAACCAAGAAAAGTCCAACTTTATTTTTAATGCCCGCGATATCGATCGGTACATGAAACAGTCTAGGCTGTCGTGTTGACGGCACTGAAATTCCTGGGGAGATCGAATTGATTGCGGCTCGAAATCTGAAGGCAGGGCCATGGGCATCGAGATGGACATGGACGCCATGGCGGGTGCCATCGGAGTTTCCGTCCCTGTGCTTCGTTTCCTCCTCTGTTTCGTGGCCACTATTCCGGTCAGCTTCCTTGCGCGATTCATTCCCGGTTCACTTCCCAAGCACCTTTACTCCGCCGGGACCGGTGCTCTTCTCTCCTACGTTTCTTTTGGCTTCTCTTCCAATCTTCATTTCTTGGTTCCTATGTTAGCCGGCTACGCCTCCATGATTCTTTGTCGCCCTCGATGTGGGATCATCACATTCTTTTTGGGATTTGCTTACCTCATCGGTTGGTATGTCAAGGATTTAAATTTGCAATCCCCTTTATGTTAATGTTACTGGTCATCTTTAAACGCAATTTTCTCTCTGTGAAGGTCCATTGGTATTCTGAGTTTTGAGCAATTCGGTATCAATTTTTCTCTCTCTGATCTGCTTTCATCATTGTCATTGTTTAATTCGTTTATTTAAGCATTAAATTACGTGGTGTAGAATGCCTGTGAGTTGACTGATTAATTTCATGCTTGCCCTTAGCAGTCTCCTTCGAAGTTTTGACTGTTGCTGTGTATTTGTGTAGCCATGTGTATTACATGAGTGGAGACTTGTGGAAGGAGGGTGGTATAGATGCTACCGGTGAGCGTCAATTCATCATTTTCGATTAACAAATCAGTCGCTTTTTTCTATTGTTCAATCATTAACTTAGCGTGAATTTTCTTCTTGGAAAAGGCGCCTTGATGGTGTTGACACTGAAGGTCATTTCGTGTGCAATAAATTATAATGATGGGTTGTTGAAAGAGGAAGGTTTACGTGAAGCACAGAAGAAAAACCGGTTGATTAAATTGCCTTCGTTGATTGAGTACTTCGGTTACTGCCTCTGCTGTGGGAGTCACTTTGCTGGTCCAGTTTTCGAAATGAAGGATTATCTAGATTGGGCTGAAGAAAAGGGGGTAAGTTTATTGAAAATTTTCTTTTAATACACATAATAGAGTATCCAATTCCTGTGGGTCGAGCATAGGACTTCCATTTTACACTTTCTTTAATCGACTACTGTGCCATTCCTGAGGACAAGATGTGTCACTTCAACATTTGTTATGCTCATAACTTCTGCCTTGTGATATCTGGTTTTTAAATTGTTGTCTTGAATGCTTGTAGCTTTGGAGCATATCAGCAAAAGGACCATCACCATATGGAGCAACCATTCGAGCTGTTCTCCAAGCTGGTTTTTGCATGGCCATGTATCTTTACCTGGTTCCTCATTTTCCTCTATCCAGGTTCACTGAACCCATATATCAGGAATGGGGTTTCTGGAAACGGTTGGGCTATCAGTATATGTCAGGTTTTACAGCACGATGGAAGTATTATTTCATTTGGTCAATCTCTGAGGCTTCAGTTATTATTTCTGGCCTTGGCTTCAGTGGCTGGACTGAGTCCTCTCCTCCAAAGCCACGTTGGGATCGGGCCAAAAATGTGGACATAATAGGTGTTGAGTTTGCAAAGAGTGCTGTTGTGATACCACTTGTGTGGAATATACAAGTCAGCACCTGGCTTCGTCATTGTGAGTTTACTGCTTTTGCGTTTTGATGCTTTACTCGCTTAGCTATCTTAGTAATTTGCTAGCATCTCTTGAATTGAGAAATGAAACTTAATTTAGGGCCCTGGCTGCTTAATTTTAAGTTATGGACTTCCAGTAGCAATAAGGCTGTAAGTCCTTGTATGTCGTGCCTGTTTGGTTATTAATTTATTAATTAGTTAGATCATTATTTTCTTACGTCATAATTAAATAACTTAAGAATTCTTGAATTTAACTTATAATTTTACTGTGAGCAATGATATCATCAAGTACTGGACAGCAGTTTTTTCTATTAAGTGTTAGTATTACTAAAGTTTTTGTTTTTTTAGATGTTTATGAAAGACTTGTTAAGAAAGGGAAGAAAGCTGGTTTCTTTCAGTTACTCGCCACACAAACTGTCAGCGCTGTTTGGCATGTAAGTTCAATTTTTGCTGTCTTTAAGTTTGATATTTGTTTTGTACTCTGTATCTAGTATCTGCATCCTGCATTGTTATTGCTTCAAGTTTAAGTTCGTGTCAGAATAAAAAGAACAATTCAGATATTTTCCCCTGGCGTGGGAGTGACCATTGGAGTCAGTACAATTGTTATGAATTTTCCTTATCCATTTTATCTGCTGCTCTCGTAGTTGCAAAGGAGTATGTAATTATAGCTATAACCTTAAACAGTGTTCAACTAAAACATGGATCCTTAAAATTGATCCATGCATAAGTTCTGCATCAAAGATCAAACAACTTTTCGTGCTTACATTTTGATATCATCTAATCCATGCTCTACGTGTGATATCACGCATCTCTTTCCATATCTTTGTTGATATTTGGTTCAACCTTGAGTACTATCCCAATCACAGTTGGCAGGTGCACATAATCTTTCTCGACATAAAATCACAAAGACAACCTTCGTTATTTGATCTGAAACCTTTAGTTTTGAAATGCATGCGCCCTGTTCAGCAAAACAATGTGAATGCTGAAACACGAGACACACTAGCAACCTCATGAAAGTTTCCTGGATCAATTTTTCAGTTCTTCAGCATTTTGATACTGTTTAATCCATGCTATGAGCCATGAGGGTCTCACGTCAGGTGTTTCTCTTATCATTTTTACTTTCTTATTACAGGGACTATATCCTGGGTACATCATATTCTTTGTTCAATCAGCTTTGATGATTGCTGGGTCCAGAGGTATGCATTGGATTGCATTTATTTGCTTTCTCTTTTTCAGTTCAGGTAATTAACTTTTTGTTGTCTCAATTTGTTCTCTTGGAGCAGTCATATACAGATGGCAGCAATCTGTTGCTCCAGCGGTGGCTAATGTCTTATCATTTATGAATTTTCTGTATACACTACTGGTTCTTAACTACTCCTGTGTTGGCTTCATGGTTCGTTTTCCCTCCCTCCCTCTCATAAACGCGCTTGAGTGTTGCATCCTCACACACATAAACATGTAATGCTTCTACCATTTGTGTGGTGTAGATATTAAGTCTGCATGAAACTCTGGCCTCATACGGAAGCGTCTATTATGTTGGAACTATTCTTCCCATTGTATTGATTCTTAGCGGTTACACAATCAAACCTGGGAAGCCTGTCAGATCCAAGGCTCGGAAGGCTGAGTAAGGCAGACAATGGATTGTCTGGTGTCTGAAAATTTTAAAATCAGATCAGTATATTTCTCAGTTTCTGCGATTTTTGTTTATTTATGAATGATGATTATAACAGGCTTTGCTTTGGTATTGGTCCTCTTGGAAATAGCTGAGTTTGCTTTACCATTAATTGTATCTTACTGCAGGATTGCTTGGAAACTTCTTTTCCCTGCTCTGTAAAAGCATTTGTTGAAGAAAAATGATTCGGAACTTACTTATGCTAAAATGTTTTCCAGAATGATTGTTGATATCTCATAAAGGACTACAATCTAAACATGACAAGGAAAAACATATTCTCCTTTCTATCGGATAATTCTTGGGGTGAATACTAATTTTTGGAATCGAGGAATCAATCACATGACATCTCTTGAATTTTTTTTTTATATGGCTGTCTGGTTTAGTTTAATTGGGGGCAACTTTTTCAAAGATTTTTTTTTTTTTTTGCATTCACGTACATTCAGACTCAAGTCCCCGTGTTTAAGTGGTGAAAGTTAATACCTGTAATAGTATTGGTTCCAAAATAATCACAGAATTCCGTCAAGATTTGCAACGGACAGAAGTGGTGAAAGTGTTATGAGAGCCACTCCAAGTCTCCAACTCTTCTCTGAATCTGCAACAATAGTAATGTCGGAGCTCTGTTCAAGGGAACAAGAAGGCCAGAAATGTCATATTAATTGAGGTTAAACACCAATTGATGAAAATCTCGACTGACACACAAGTCATAACACATAAAGCGCCATGTTGCTGGTAAATTAATGGACGCCCAGAACCCGTTAGTGGACGAAGACGTTTTAATCGGCTAAATAACTCCCAACAAAATGTTAAAAAGGAAGCGTCACAGCAGTCAGAAAGCATCAAAATTGAAGATTCCAGTTCCCTTGACCGGAGCTCCAGATCATCCCATAATCATCCAAGCTGTAATTTCATCCCAAAGTTCCGGACCTTCCTAAAAATAACTGTACTTATTTTCTTAAAACAAGTTATGTTTATGATCTAATGAGTGTCAAAGGAATGTAGCCACTGAACGGTTACCTAAGATACTAGTAAACACTAGCCACTTCCTTAGGCATATACGAGTACGAAGAGAAGGTTAACTAATAATATGATTCTTAGAATAAACAGAGTAATTGCAGATTTTGGGTCTACAACACCGTAATCACTATGCTACTCTCCTATACCTCTTGCCTCCTACATATGATTCCTCAAAATGTTTAGCATTCTGCGAGCAGCCTCTTACTAATTTCTGAATACCATAATTCAGTTAGTTATCATATGCTATGTTACAGTACCCATCTATCCTTCTCCTGAACAAAACTCTGCCAACTGCCCCCAGATTTTATTTTTACCGCGTTTTTTATTTTCGCTTCATTCACGGCTTCTCGTTTTTCCAATTCCCAAAAACTTCCACTATTCCACATTCCCTTTTATGATGCTTTGCTACATTAGCAATAATATCCCTTCATGACCAGTTCTTCCCATAAATACAAAAAACTGCCACCTTCGATCACACATTATTTCCCTTATTATTTTTCCTTGTCACGTTTCCAATTCTCATATTGCCTTTTCCTTCTCTATATGAATAGCAATATTCCTTCTTCTCACTTACTTTCTTTTCTGTCCATTCATTTTCTCCCCCTTTTCTTTTCCCCTGTCTCGTTCATTTCTCTGCTTTTGGAGATCTCTGTACTCTGTTTTCCATCCACCAGAATCTTGTTTTTCAATTTCATATATATACATGCAGGACTCTCTCCTTCCACCGGCTGATATTCTGAATAATTAAACCTTTAAGTGGGCTTTCTCTGATGAATCTTACTCTGAATTCTCGTCACGTTCTTCTTTCGATTCAGCTTTCTACAATTATTATTGTATTCCATGATGATGTAGAAACTTTTTAAGCATGTCAAGGTTCTTTCTTCTCCCTCAGGTTTCCTCCAGTCCAAGCGAAGCACCTCTTTACAGTTGGATTCTGTTCTGCGATTTACTTAACCAAATCATCGTTCCATTGTCTAGAAGGCCTTGGCTTAGAGAATAATCCACAGATGAAACCTACGATTAACGGAATGTTTTCGCGGTCCAAAAGCAGTAACGTCGGCGACGAGGAATGGGAGTTAAGGCCTGGAGGAATGTTGGTCCAGAAGCGTAATTCAGATGAGAACAAAAATCCCGTTTCATGTTCCTCCATTAAAATCAAAGTGAAGCATGGCTCAACCTATCATGAAATTCGCATAAGTTCTCATGCAAGTTTTGGTAATTAAATCCAAATCTTGAAGCTTTGTAATTTTTGTTCCCCCGTTTTTCTTTCCTGGGACTGGTTTCATTTGTGAGCGTATTGATGGGTGCAGGGGAATTGAAGAAAGTGGTAGCAGAGGCAACGGGATTGCATGCCCAGGATCAAAAGATCATCTTCAAGAAAAAGGAGAGAGATTCGAAGTCATATCTAGATCAAGTGAAAGTCAAAGATGGATCAAAAATGGAGGTTGTTGTGGACATTGAGAGCAGAGAACGGAGGACGCTGGAGATGTTAAAACTCTCAAACAAGAACAAGACTTCAAAATCCTTGAGCGAAATTAAACTGGAGATTGACAAATACGCCAAAGAGGTACTCTGATTCATTTACTTGTTATTTATTTCCAGACATATCAACATTCCTATTATGATGATGGGTTCTTACACAGAAAAGTGTGAGTAGGTTTCAGCTTTGGACGCATCAGCATCTAAAGGCGAGATTATAGCAGAGATGGATGTGGACAACTTGATGGATCGTTTGATGAGACTATTGGTAAAATTGGATGAAGTTGTGGTAGTTGGAGCAGATATGAAATTCCATAGGAAAGAACAGGCAAGTGTATCAATTAGTTAGGGGTTATAAGGTGTAATTTTGTTAACTTTGTGGGTATGAAAGCTTTTTTAACAATATCCCAAAAGAGATAAAAGAAAAGTGGCAACATTGTCATCATTGGACATTAAAAATGTTAAGAGTGAGTGCTCAATGTTAGTTTCTTAACTGCTAAGGTGATTTTGCTCTTTTTTCCAACACTTTCGAGTGGTACTGATAACAAAGAATTTAAATACCCACTCCTCCCACAACAAATTTTTAACATTAATTATTAGTATGTGAATATGAATGCATTTTTAAATTAACAAGTGAATACATGCCTGTAGGTTAGGAGAGTTCAGAAGGAGATTGAAACTCTGGATAAGTTGAAGGGGCCAACAAGTTCCAGGAAGTTGCAGAAGCAGAAGCAGCCATTGAAGCATTTCGAGACCTTTGTAGTGACCACAAAATGGGAAACTTTTGATTAAGCGACTTTGAAGTTTCCTTTTTGTTTTGCTGGCACATAAAATTCTTTGTTATTAATAATAAGATTAAATCTCTACTGTGATGAAACTGTTAAGAGGATATACTTATTGCAAAAAAAAAAAGCACTGATAGAGAGGATTACTTGCTAGTTAAGGTGTAAAAGCAGGGTTTTGGGGTTAGAAAAGGAGAAATCAAGAAGTTGTAAATCTGGAAAGTGGAAACCATGGAATTTGCAGTGTCGCTGTGCTGTTGCTTGGCTGTGAGCTGTGAACTTTTTTATTCTTTTTTTGTTTTTTTCCTCTTTTTGATACATTGGGGAGCCACATTTCTCGTTCCTGTAACGATTCGGTGCCTTTGAATAATGTTGAGATTTATAACGGTTGCTTCTTTACCTTGGACCATTCTCCATTAGGGCGGTTCGTTAATCACCAAAAAAAAAAAAAATACCCTCAGTAATGAGATAACAATATAATTGATTGTTTGTATTAACATTTCATAAATATGTTCATGCAAATTCAAAATAAAACCCTTCTTACGTATTTACTGCTAGATGATAAAAGAAATATAATAATATCAACACTAAACTTGTAAATTATAAATCACGTTGGAAAAGTAACTTTCGTCGTTAATCTATACATACACAATATCTATCTTGTATTACAATTGCATTGTGAACTATATTTTTCACTAAAGACCCAATGTGTTATAAACTTCTTGTCACATTGCATGTTGCTGTGAAATTTTTTTATAATAACATCCTTTACGTGGATACAGTGATTTTTTTTTCTAATAGCTATCTCATATTTTGGCGGGAATAAACAGATGATGATATCGTGTGATTCAAATTCTTCAAAAAAATTATCTGACTTCTGAACCGAGTATATGATATTAACAAAGAAGTTTGCACTTTGCACATCAATTATGTATTTACATGTGTCTTAAAATTAAAATTGATTTTCTGAACATGAATATATATAAAGATCAAGTCTTAAGTTATGCACCACTGTATATGGCCTACAATTCTTAATGATCCGTAAAGAGCTTAAGAAGGTGTTTCTTAATCTTTAAGAATCACTCCTAAGAACACTTTCACGTAAATTGAGATAAAATGTCTCTCGCATACTTATTTTAGATTGTGTAAAATCACTTTTTAAAGGTTAATTCAAACACCCCATGAAGGGATCTTTTGTTTGTTGGAATCTGAAAAGAGTGAAGAGTCGGAAAATTCTCAACATCCTCCCATGCAAAAGCACTTATGTGGGTTGGATGCAGGGGAGCGGAATAATTCCCAGTAACATCGTGAATCAAGGTTTAAATACATGCTAAGAGGAGCCTATATCATTTATGATTGCTTCCAATAAAAATACACGTGTTTCAAAATACACTGTCACGCATTTATAGCCGGCATATTTGAACTTTGTTTTTTTCCCTGTTTGCCTTCGTTTGATGAAAATAAGGCATGTTTCTGACTCAGGAAACTAATACATGACTTTTACCGGTTTGAAGACAACTTATATGAATTTTCAAATGATTATTTAAAAGTCTGCTGATATGAAAATTATACACTATGAGCCGACATTCATGATATATGGATAATATTAGCATGAGTTTTTTATAAACTCATATACTTCTACTTAAGTCAATACCACTCAAGATATTGAAGGTGTTCATCCTCTGAACTAAAATTTAAACTTTAATTCCCCAGACATTGTGATAGAGTGACCATTTTTACTATATCCAACCTTTGTTGGTGCATCAAATTCTTTTTCCTGCTAAGCACGGTAACCTCATAATGTAGACTGATCATGTTTGAAATACTTTCAACATTAAATTCATGCTTATCATTCAATGAAGATTTAAATTGTAATTTACCAAGTTATCACAACTAATCATTTTAAACCCAACCCATTAGTACATCAAATTGATGATTATGTGAAAGTTCTGAAAACTTTTTATATGACTACGTTCTCCGGATCGGTAGCCCATGCCCAGGCCCAACTTCACTTCGGTGTGGAGTTCTGGGCTCAAATTGGCCTTCGGGTCTTGAATAGCATGGAAATAGGTCAAGTTATGTTAGGCTTTGATAAGTAGGCCTAAACCTGTAATAAAAATATTAAGTCTGAACCTGAGTCTGAATGCATGCTTTTTTTAGGCTCAGGCCTGAGCCTTTGACAAGCCTGGTAAGACCTGAAACCTTTTTAGAAACCTACATATAATGTAGACCTCTAAAAAGGTCTCAAAGTAGGCTTTAAGCTTACTATTGTATACCTTTAAAAAAGCCTTAAGGTAGGCTTTAAGCCTACTATATTTATTGTATGTAAGTATTTAATATAAAAATTAGGATTAAAAAATACAAAAAGTGTTATTTACATCATATAAAAATGATTATATTTATTTTATATATAAACAGCCCAACTTGAAGGTTTACAGGCCAGGCTTCAAGAAAATATGTATGTCCTATTTATATAATTAGGCCTTTAAATATGATTTAGCATGGCCTTTTTAATAAATAGGCCAAGCTAGGTCCTAATAAACAGGCAGGCCGTAGACCATCTGATAGGGGCTGACCTATTCCCATCCATAGTCTTGAAGGGTCAAACAAAACGAAAATGGGAAGTATTTGGTTCCTAAAGCAGACAATATACTCTTTCGTTTGTTTGTTGTAACAAACAGTCAGCGATTTTATACAGACAAAAAAAATTCATCCTATAATTATTTAATGTTTTAAAAATTTTAGAATTCTCAGCTATCGAATTTATTAGGAAATACCATGATGAAGAGGACCCAGATAAAAAATTTGGAGCAACTCATGGATAATTTTATGATGATATCGTGTACGAGAGTTTAAATATTAGATTACGTAGCATTAATGGCTGCAAATTGAAAGGGCATACCCTATTTGAGGGGGTTGAACAATGACCATTCCTTATTATATTGCATCTTTCCCATTAATTATTGTTATCAGTTTATTAGCGTTGATGGAGTGTTCAGATTTATAATAAAAAAATGGTGAATTGTTTAAATTTTTACCCCATCGGATGTTAATTAAGTATAGTTTAAGGCAAGAAAATTAGGGACAATATTAAGAAAAAAAATAATAATTAGGGGCAAGAAAGATTAATTAATAATGCCCCCACCTGTGTAACTTACAGGTCTTTGGTTCAAGGGATTAGTCCTCTTTTACATCGCATCTATAAGCGGCGATTGAATATTTTTTATTATTATTTTGACATACAGATTCAAAACTGAGCAATTAATTCTTCAAGCCTGGGCCACCAAGTCTCGTGCGAAATTGAAATACCGATCAGAGTTGAAAGTTGAAACTCATAATAACAATATATATATATATATATATATTACAGTATTATAATATTATATTATCATCAAACCAACCGTAGGATGTGACTTTAATTAATCGAGTAACAAAATAATTAGACAGGGATTACTGTTGGTGGTGTCCAAAATGCCGGCACCGAAAACAAATTAAACATGCAATTTGAGTTCGTGATTAAATAAACACAACAGGACAATGATGTTGATGTTCTCTCGTGTGTTCATCTTCATCCTGAGCTGTACCCAATTCAATTCAATATCCTCAACCCCATGGGTTACTTCATATATATATATATATATATATTAGGCTCACCTGTGTGTAACCTCAAACTCAGTTTTGGATATATATAATTTCCACATACTCTTCATTTTTTTAAACGTGCTTTTGTTCTATGTTATAGGGCATATATATATATATACACGATGCTTTTAAGAAATATTAAATATTTTTAAAATATGCTCATATTTATTATGGGTAAAGTAAATAATGAGAAGGTAAAATTTTATATGATTCGATGTTTATTAGTGTCATAAACGTGCGCAATATTAAAAAGCACTTGAATTTTATGATAATTTAATGTTCTTAATCGTTTTCATTTTGTACGTGTGAATTATTTAGAATTGACTTGTATTTAACAGTGGGTGTGGGGTAGTAGTCTTCAGGAGGAGCGCAACTTAAGCCACTATATATTATCATTTTCATAGTGGGAAGGGAACACGAGGTGAGAATCTGAACACATGTGATCATATTACAAAAAACCTAAACAATAAACATGATGCTTTGAACCCATCCTATAATTCACATATATATATATATATAAGCTACGTACAGGAACGATTGTGACTGGGATTAAATAAAAATCCAGATGAGCCAACACTGAAAGGAACAGGAATACTTGAGATATATATTAGTGACAGTATATATATATATATAGATATCCACAAAATCTGAGTAAATCGCCCTTTGGAACATGTATTCGGTTGTCGTTTGATTGGTTTCTATAATAGGCAACCAGCCAATTAAACGCCCAGGGGCCAATCTCCATACATCGTACGAAATTAATTAAACTACAGCGTCGTGAGTAGCAGCAATAATATATAACAATCTCATGTCGCCACCCAACTATTGTGTTTGTTACACACACACACACATCAGAGGGATCGGAGGTCACTGGATTTAGATTCGAAGCTGTCTGTGAGCCTTCAGCTCTCATATATCAAGTGCGATCCTTAACGAAACAGCCAATTGAGCTAAGTAAATTAATTGATCATAACATATATTATGAAATATTTATATATATATCATTAGGTTATATATCAATTTATAAGTAAAAGACATGTTAAGAATGAAAATAATAAATACATTAATTAATTGATTCATTTAAGAAAAACACTCTGTAACGGGAAAATTTGATGGGAATATTGGTAACTGGTACAACCTCATGGCCACGCAATTCAGAGTCTACCATGATCTCGATCACCTCGCTTGGTGTTGTTTTGACCACCACTTTTCAATTGGATATTATATATATAAGTATATTCCATCTTAGCTACGTACTACTATGTACGTAGTATTACATAATGATTATAGAATATATGTGTGTGTGTGTGTGTGTGTCTAAATATATATGATAGTTGAGATGCCTTTGTAACAGATATACACACCTAACCTTATTAGGAAATATAAAAAGGAAGGAATGATTTGTGAAGGAATAAAGCCGGCGGGCGAAGACCTATGCTTTAAACAGGAATATCTTGTATTAGAAAATGAGCTAGTCTATTCTTAGTGGATTAGACCTAATACATTAACTTCCAAAAAAAAATGTAATAGATAAGAATATGGGGTTGTGAGGGGTGATATTCCCCAAAAAGATCAAAATTTGAATCATTTGGAGGGAACGATTATTCCTAATTTAGTGGAACGTGACTTCTGAGTTGGAAAAAACTGCTTCGTGTGTCTTCTCTATAATAAATAGAGAATAATCTGATGGAAAAGGCAAGCTTTTCATATCTAGTAGAAATATTTCTCCCCTTCTCCCAGAGACTATTCTCTACTCTTTGTTATTGCTGTGTAGTATAACCCGTGTTCTTTACTATGATCCGATTAGTTTGGATACCGAGAGCAATCAAAACACTCTTCACAGGTATGTTTTAAAACCTTCATCTTGAATATAAGATGACATGTACTATAACAAAATAAAATGTAAACATGTGAAGTGTGTTGGGGAGGAATGGGATTTTAGTTACGCATGAAGGAAGAGGGTGATGGAGGGAGGAAGTCAAAGGAGTTTCCGCACAAGTAACAGCCTTGAATATGGGTCACGTGCTTGTGAATGGGGAATTAATCAAAGATATGTTACGTAGGGGTCATGGGAGGCTAAGTTAATTTGACCATCATTGAAATTAAATTAAAAAGGGGTTGGCTATTGATCACATCATCTATCAAGGAAAGGAAAAGGGGCTTGTTAGCCACATTATTATTTTTCCGTGAATATCATGGCAAGTTCCAAAAGACTAGTACAATATAATCATAGTCATTTATTAAAATATATTGATTCATCGTATTGTAAACGATTAACTCCTTCCACTGAATTCAATCTTTCTTAGCCACACTATTAATTTTTTTAGTGGGTATCATGGTCAAGTGTCAAGAGGCTAGTATAATGACATGTAATTGTAGAAAAAATATTTCCAACCAATATTTCTTCATTTATAGTTTGCAATTATTCTTTCAGGATTTGTAGCTGAAAATTGTTTTTATGCCCTAATGTTATTGATTTAATTCATATTTAAGGATATCAGTTTTCCTTCTCCGTATATTTAAATGCCATTTTGGAGCATATGAGCACCCAACCAAGCGGATTTGATTAGGATAGTCATCAAATTTACTCTGGATTGTTCACATTTGATTTTTTTAAACTAACAATTTTTATAAAAAAAATCATTCTTTGAAAACGTGATAGTTAAGGGTTTAATTTTTTCTTAGTTTTTATATCTAATAAAATATTTTGTGAAAGTTAATTAACTTATTATTCCTTCTTACTTAATTAACTTATTTCATGAAAGTTGTTGTAAATGATTTTAGGTAATAAAAAATATTTCTTTTTCCTTAACCTTTTCCTTTCTTACTCCTTTCTTCTTAACTTTTTTCTTTCTTATATTATAAAAAATTAAATAAAAAGGGATAGTTTTGATTACCATCAGAAAAGAAAAATTATTCATAATAACTTTCATGAAGGAATTTAACCGAAAATGAATAGTTTTTATTGCCTAAATGGTTATGAAGTGAAGTCATATACCTTAAAATATATTAGGTGGTTAACAAAGTAAAGAAAAAAGTTAACGATGTTGATGAATTTACACAATTATTAATTGATTATTATTAAATTTACATTTTTAAAAAGTTAAGTATACTATGTGCTCCTGATCAATAACTTTATCACTAAACTTGCACATTCACCCAAAAAAACAAAAAATAAAGATGCTACTCGATTGGTTAATTGCAACATGTGATTATTCAATTGTTTAAGCGAGGAAACGAAAAAGGGTGAGATTATTAGATGATAGATACACCCTTTCCTTATATAAGAATTAGATAATTTTTAGTTTTTTTTGAAGAAATTAAGGAACATAAACATTTATATTGATCGTTTTTAAAGCCAATTTGTGCGCGTGACCTGTAAACTAATATAAAACTCAATTATATACATAAATAAATATTTTTAATAGTATATATTTGTTGGTCGGATCCGCCCTCAATGAACCAAATCAGCTAATTTAGAAATTTGAATAATTCATAATTAATAGATAAATTAATTAAGTGATTAATTAATTGATCAGATGAGAAAAATGTGGATCATTAACTCAGTTATGAGGCAGCTGAATATCAAATTATTATTTATATTAATTATTAATTAATTAAATGTTTAATTAATCAGAAAATGATAAGATAAAAAATGGATTGTAGAATTTGCTGTGAGTCAAATAAATATCTAAAATATATTTAAATATACAAATTAAATAGTGAAATTTAGTTTATATCATTTAAATAATTCACCATGGATATAAATATATTTATTTATAATCTTAATTGACTTAAACAAATTACGGGTTGATAGAACCTTTCTCTTATGGCAGTAGCGGAGATTTCAGGTTTCTAGAATATTAACTCACCCCTGTAAATAGAAGATCTTTAAATTTTCACGTGGGTTTAATAGGATCGACTCCATGAGCTTCCTCGCTCGCTATGTATGTATAATTTTTGCTATATTTGATAGTCAATCATATTTATCCCCTGGGATGGCGTATTGATGTGCATATGTGTGGCGGCTTTGAACAAGAAGAAACGTCAAGGAAGGAACATTCTAATTTCACTCTCACAGCCTTCCAGTAAGGTTAGGTTCGTCGAATTTATTTACGTATGTATGACCTGATCGAAGCTCAAGTCTGAGGTGGCAGATTCATCGTCCCCAAACTACTGAGACAAGTCGGTTTTCGTTTCCAACTAACCGACACAATAACCTTTGTCCATCAATTATCTCTCCACCCTCCTTCCTGATTGAACAGGGTACCACCCTTACTCTCTGCCTCATTACTAACACCCACACCCACACGCAACATTAAAAAAAATTAAAATTGAACACTGCGTAAATGGTGGTAAACTGGATATATCATTCATTAATTAACCAATAATGGAATTGGTATTGTACCCTGGGCGTCCTTGCTCCAATGTTCCCGAGTGTTGCCTCTGTTTTTCCCTATTCACAGTTAACTTTCATTACAGAAAGAATCAATCTGTCTTTTATCATCTAATTCCTGTTAAATGAATTAAAGAATCCATCCCCCTTCATCATCAAAACCGGGCCACGGCGGGAAATTATTAACTCAAACCACCAGAGCACGATCCTCTGCCCGAGCGTCTGAACTCATTTCACTCTCTGTTTCAACTTCCTCCTCTTCTTCATCTTCGCTGGAATCAGACGATGTGAGCTCCTGAGCTCTCTGGGCTTGACCTTCCCAATTGGTCCGAGACAACACGAACAGCATGGTGACCATACACGAAGCTTGAGCGGCCATGAGACCCAGCCACAGGCCTTTGAAGTCAAAGCCTGCGAAGAAACTGAGCCACAAAGCAACTGGCATTCCGACGAGATAAAAGCAACCCAAGTTGATGTTCGCTCCCAGTTTTGGCCTCGCCGTTCCTCTCAGAACGCCGCACACGGTTGTCTGTGGACAGTTTCCGAGCTCGCAGAGTCCGATGATGGGCAAAACCGCCGACGTCAAGGCAATAATCTGTGCGTCCTGTGTAAACATGGAAGCCCATACTTTTCTCACCGATATGGCAAAGAACAATGCTGAAAATCCCACGACGAAGCTGAAACAGAGTCCAACTATTGCTGCAATTTTGGCTCTTCCGGGGTTGTTGGCTCCCAACTCATTACCGACCCTGGTGGATACACCGAAGCTTAAGGAAGACGGAAACACGTATATCAACGCCGTCGTCTGAATCAGAACTCCCATAGAAGCAACGGTCGCTTGAGGGTTAATTAACAAGCCGCAGAGTAAAATCATGATTTCGTACCACCACCACTCGAGGCAGACCGAAATGCAACTCGGAATTGACAAATCCAAGAGTGATTTCCAACCTTTGAAGCATGCTGAGGAAATTCCAGGCCAGGTTTTCCGATGTATGCCTGAAACTAGTACGTAGATGATCAAAGATCCAACGAGGTTGAAATTTGTCCAAACAGAGGCCAAAGCGATTCCTCGGATTCCAAGTTGAAGAACAGAGACGAGAAGGTAGTTGATGGGAATGTGGAGGATTATAGAGAGAGCCGCACAGAACGTGAGAGGAAGCGTCACGGATTGACTTCTCAAATAGATTCGAAGAGGATGAAGCAGGGACTGCGCCACCAGATCGGGAAGAGAGTAAAGTATGTAAGATTGAGCTTCGACGGCGATGTCTTCTTCCTGACCACAAAGCATCAATATTTTCTTCATGTTGAACCATAGAAATGCTATGGCAAGAGAAGTAGAAAGGAGAAGAATCACAGTCCTCTGCATGGCGAGGCCGAGAAGTTTGAATCTCTTGGCTCCAAAAGCCTGACCACAGATGGGTTCCATGCCCATGGCGAGCCCGGAGAGAACAGAGTAACCGGTGATGTTAGCGAAGCCAATGGCGAGAGAGCCGCCGGCCAAAGCAAGCTCACCGAGACGACCGAGGAAGAGCATGGAGATCAAAGGGCGTGAATAGAGCAGAAGACCAGTGAAGACCATAGGCAAGGAGATTTGAGCTATGCAATGGGCTTCCCTGAGAATCAGAGACCAAAAGGAATCACGAGACTTCTCTAGATTCTGGTGTTCGAATGTTGGCGAATCGGGGATCAAAAGCGCGAACATGTCGGGGTCTTGTAATTTAGGAGTGGGCACGTGTTGCTGCTCCTGCTGGGTTTCGCTGAAGGCAGAGGAGGCCGATGATGACTGGCACATGGTGGGAGCAGAGGGAGGGAGGGAGGGAGGGTTCAGAGAAAGGGAGAGGGGACGAAAGGGGATTTAAAGGGAGTGGGAGATGGTAGGAATGGGGAATTTTGGGTAAATGAAGGGGCATTTATGGAAGAGGGAAGATAAGGGGAAGGGAGTTATGTTTCCATGCAGCAACGAGAATGGTGGTTGCTTTCCAAATTCAAAGCGTCTTTCTATGACCGACCCATCAAATTACTGTTGGGGCCTGCAAGCTCACGACAGACATACTATTGTTTTTATACTCTTTTTATTACACGCAATATCTTAAAAAGTACCTTCATAGCAGTAATCATTATTTTAAATTGTTTATTAATACAATTAGGTTTTAAATTAATTAATTTTCAGTGATACCCAATATTTTAAATTTTTTACGATTGAATAGTATGAGAAAGATATGTTATGACGTTGAATGTTAATTAACTCCATTGCTATTGATGATGTAAAAAATTGAAACATTTCTATGTTACATAGTGTAAGCATTGGAAAATTAAAATTGTTGATGTGTGTAATGTTAGACACGTCTTATTGATCGAGCCATAAATAAAGACTGTAGCCACGAATTATGGAATAATTGGTGTCACACGCAATGTGGCATTTCCAGAAACTGACGATGATGAATTGAGGGATGCTGCATATCACTACGTAATAATCAACCAAACACACTGTCTCTCTATTATTATTTAGCGGCGTTCAAATATAATCCTGCAGTCAAATTCAAATAGGATCGGGAATTAAGGCGTGCTTTTGAAATATCTAATTAAACAGTTACACACACACACACTCCAAGTTTTGTCGTTGATTTTTCAAATGATTTATTTTCATGCAGACACTTGTTGATTTCAACTATATACATACAAAATTATCTAAGTGCAAGATAGTGTGGGGTTCAATAAATTAAGAATAAATAAAACCACAATTCTAAACAAAAGTAAAGTAAAAAATCAAAGTGATCGTGAAATGTAAATAATTAAAAATATATAATTAGCTGTTCTTCTCTCATTCACATTCTAGTGGAGCAGGAGTGTTGATTTTTGAACAGTCCAAGTCAAATTCAAGATCACACGCGTAAAATAGAGGAAGTGTATGTAGCTTAAAAGGCAGTATAAGAAAAGAACGTTCATATTTAAATTGTGCGTTAGAGGAAATATATAGGGATGCTTTTAATGGGTGGGGCCCATTCAGAAAAACGGTGGATCTTAACCATTTTTCGTAAATTAACAAAAACGAAAAATTAATGTGAAACCAAAGGGCATGTCGGCATCGCTTAAAAGTTAAATCCCACTCCAAAATTTGCCATCTCCACAATTATTAAACGCCAAATGCAGAAAACAATGTGCATGCAATTAACTAACTTCTCTTAACATATTTATAAACAAAACTACTCCCTCCACTCATTTCATTACAAAGGCTTCAGAAAAGAGATTATGTTTTGATCTCATTTATAAGTCTCATCGTTAAATTTTTTTACGTGAATGTACAATTTTACTCATCATTTGTTATGTGTTTGCTCTCATGTGTTGTACTAAATATTAAATAATGATAAAGTTAAAAAGTTGCTGAATTTTAAGGTACGAGTAATAAGGTTTAAGTTTTTCTTGTTCTATTTAAGATATGTTAGAAGTGAATTATAAATAGAATTAAACAAAGTCTAACAAAAAAATAACTAATTTGAACTATTTACATCAATCCATGTAAAGTAGTTATTAGGTGTATGTATAATAAGGACATGAGGGAGTATATGTGTCTGTGTGTGTTTGTTGGTTCTTACACACACACACACACACATAGATATATATATATATATATATATATGACATATTTAACCATCCGGTTGAGTCAATTTCAAATATTGTTGAATCCAATTAAAAGTTAAAGCATATCTCTTGAAGGGATTTTCAGCATTTACAACGATATGATGTTTAAACCGTCAGAGCCTCTTTTACTAACATGAACCCTCGGTCGACATACCTTGGATCTATTGAGTTCATACGGGAAACTGCGAATCTGGGATCTAACCTTTTGTTATTGTTTGTTTGAATTTGAGGTTATGCTAATAGTTGCTTGACAGTTACCAAAAGTCCGCATTATAAGGTAAAACTCCGTCCCACATATACACATACGAGGTGGGAGTCGGATCGTCCATGAATATTAAACGGCGCAAGTGAGAAAACAAAGTGCAAAATGAGGCAGATAGATCATCGTTTCCACCTTGTCGTCGTCCTGCTGTATTATCCTAAACCTAATTTTCCTATATTCTGTCGCATTGTTAAAGTTCAATTGATACACTTGCTTCCAAATTAGAAATCGGTGAGTTTAAACTATATATATATTCACCTCGATCGGCCATACATACATCATACATACATAGGAGTATAAGTTAAGCCACCTTCATCGTCAATGCCTTTGACGTTAATCTCACTGGACGATGCTGTATTTTTTTTTATTTTAAATCATAAGTTGATCGCGTCACTGTATGTTGTAAGGTCAGACGAAAAATAATGAACAATAATACTCTAATAATTTATCAAGAGTTTTATTTAGGCTATGTGATTAATGAATGCGTGGGGCAATCATTGAAGGGGAAAATAATGCGTATTGTCTTAAAAATGGTGTTTGATAGAATCAGGAAATAAGAGTTTGAGCCGTTCACTGTTCAGTGTCGTGCACAGTGCAGTTACTGGAAAACCCTAAAAACATGTATCTCCGTGAGTGATGATGACTTAGTCGGCTTAATTAATTATTAATGTTCCTGGGTTTTTTTTAAATTAAAAAATAAAGAATACTCCCCGGCCCTCTGTTGCCTTCCGGAAGATAGAATTGCTGACAATGTTACGTTGGTTTCAAAGATTTTTTTGAAGCTGTCCATCTTACCCTCACTTAATTATAACAGATAAATAATTAAAGCCTCTATTTTGTGTTTTGTCTCTTCCACGTAAATGAAAGACCGGAGTGGTCAAAGGAGAGTGGGAATAAGGGCGGTGTGAAGGATGACACGTGGCCGCATGTGGAGCAACCGTCGTATACGACTCCTGCTTGTCCCAAACACTGTCTTTCTCTTCAACAAACTGTAGTATCGTTGCATGCTCTGAATTGTGTTCTGTTACGCGACACCGAATTAATCACCAAACACACAGCCAAATTTTAATTTTACTCACCAACTCTCTCTTAATCCGTCCCTTGGAGTGACACGTGCAGACTCAAAACTCTGGATCAGGGGTGTAAACTATTTTTTAAGAAGATAAGTTGGACTTATTCTTAATATGTTTTTAGAAGAATTTGAACAAAAATTTAGTGGATTTAAAATTAGCAAATGAGTCTGTTTGAAATAAATCACATATAGTATTAATATATACCTAATTTTCTGGAAGTTAAGGGTGGAGTTGAATAGTTAAACAACACGTAGGTTCACCCTAGTCACGTGTCGATCAGCCGTCTTAATTCCCTTTGTTCTCTTCGGATGCATATATTCGTTCAATCCCTTTTCTGCTGTGGCGCTTGCTCTGTTTCGTTCCCAGTCCTATGTGTTGGAAGCATGGCATACTAAAGATGCCACCTAATCCATGTCTGGTTGGGTATATATGGATTTGTGTATATATATATATATATGTATGTATATATATTTGTCTCTCAATGAGTCTCTGCTGCATTAGTTTTATAATAATGTCATCAACCTGCTACTTCCTCCATAATTCACTACTCAATACGATGCTATTTGTAAGTCATTAATAACATGTTTTGCATGTATTAAAAAAAAGTGTAAAATGGATAAACTTTATTTTAGAATTTAACAACTTTTCAATCATACGCACGTTTAATTTAATATATGTTGTATTCTATAATGACAAAATCAACACAGTAATAAGAATGGTAAAATTGTAAATTGATAGGAAAATTCAGTGGAGGAGAGGAGTAAGTTAAAAGGTAATGGAAGGAGTTGATATAATTAGTTGATGGGGGGAAGAAAAAGTGAAATGCAACACATTCACCTTAGGATTAGTGTGTACGTTAAAGAGAGGGTGAAAGGTTTGACTGGGTGCACACGTTTGAAGCCAGATCCAAAGCTTGAAACTTTACCGGCAAAGGAGGATGCCACGTCTGATTGGCTGCTTAAAAGGTTGGCTATAAACAATGTCATTCGTTTGTTGGCACGTCTCCATTTTTTATTCTTAGTTTCTCCAATCATGACCCTCTATTAAATAACAAATTAGTGGGGAGAGAAAGAGACAACGTTTCTATCTACTTAACATACAACAACGTAGTGTTGAGTAAAATTGTTTGTGACATTTTTAATGGAATAAAATATTATGATTTAGAAAAAAAATGGGATAAAAGGAGAGGGTAAAATAAAAGTAAGAAATTGGGGGACATTCCCGACCCGTTATTCATGGCTATAAATGAGCCCAATCCTCAGAAAGTCCCATGATCCGTTCTCCATACACACACACACA
>JANTPZ010000517.1:0-23758 GCA_025593235.1 Vachellia pachyceras | reverse complement strand
ACCAGAATTCCCAGCTCCTCGCACTGCTTAATCTGGTCATCCGTCAAAACATCTCCGGCTCGATTCTTCAAATTTTTGTAATACGTTGGAGGTGGCGAGGGCATGAACTCGAAGCCACCAACGAAACTTCTCTGCCGCATTTCCCTCAGAGTCCGGAATATGTCTTCACTCACAAGCGCAAGATGCTGAAGCCCTGCTCCATCGTTGTGCTCCAAATATGTTTGTATTTGACTCTTCCGCTTCATCCCAAACACTGGTTCGTTCAGAGGCAGCAAAACCATTTCGTCGTTGTTAGCTAAAACCACCGAGTTCAGGCCACTTTCGCTCGTACCCACGTCCTCTGCGGTGAATTCGGCAAACTCGTGGAACCCAGTAAATGCTTTCACATAATTCACAGCCGGGGACAGTTCCGGCACGTTACCCACAGCATGATCAAGGCGCCTAATCCCGTAATCCAGCAGCGGATAGGACGAGAGCTCCTCGACGGGTTCAAATTTGGGCAAGAACCAATAATTAGGGTTCGGGTCGGATACATGAGACTGTTCGTTGTAGCTGATGTATCGCAGCACGACGTCGCCGTAGAGCTGAACTTCAGCTAGAATGACTCTGTTATCGAGGATAACTGGGGAGGCCAATGGCTTGGCGCCATGGGCAACGCTTGTGCGAAATGCAATATCTGCATTCTCGACTTCAACTGCAATGGCCCGAACAGCAAGGCCATGTGAGGCGACGAAGGCAAGACAGGATTCACGGTCGAACGTGGGGATAGAGGCGGTGAACCGGGTTCCAGGTTCTCGGCGGCGGCAATGGACGGAGAGTAAGGAGCAGAGAAAAGGAAGGAGAGTTCGCCAGAACGGATGAGATAAGAAGCGTGAGTAAGGTTGCCGGTGGAAAGGTCGGATTTCGCCACGAGGGGCATGCCGAGACCCCACGAGAAGTGGCGAGCAGTGTTGGTGGCGTCGGAGCACCAGAACTCAATATGGTGAAAACGCTTTACCTTGAACCGATCGGATTTTGGGTTGGTTCGTACAAAGTTCTTGAACCCAACAAGCTTAAACCCAGAAGCAAGATTACTAGGCGGAGCGCCTGTTATCTCAGTGACCGTCACCAGTCCTCCGTTTTGGCTTTCCTTTCCCATCCTTTTGTCAGCGTTACTTGAGGAAATCGCTTACCTCTGCAACTACAATACATATGCGGAGCATGGGACGGTGGCAGGGACGTGGCCATAGTGGAAGATGGGGGGTTGGGGACACGCGGCGAATTATAATTGGTCAGAAATAAAATCTAAAATTCGGGAAACGTGCCGTGTCTAAGCTTCTTAAGATGGATAGGCCAGGGAAGCAGATGAAGATGATGCACATTCAGCATAGCGTAGCCGTTTATTGTGACCTTGAGCAGTTTATTTTTTTTTAACCAAAAGTTTAGGATAAGAACACAACTTGGAATATTAAGAATATTAATAAGTGTATTTATGATGTAAATTTTGAAAATCTTTATCATCTAAATTTTGAAAAGATCAATGTCAAATTAATATCATTCAAATATAATCTTGTAACTTACTAGAAAAAAAATTTAGATAGATTAGAGTCACTTGTATTCTTCTACCCTCATAACTCAGTTTAAATAAGTACTAAAACATTGTTTATTAACAAGGTCATCAAGGTTAGCATGATTTGAACTCATAAATTACAATTTTATGTCATAGATCAAACCTCTAATCATCTCGATCAATCTTTATTAATTAATATTTTATAGTTATTTTTGCTTGTTTGCAAATATTAAGTAATATTCCTTGGGTTTATTTAGTATAGATAATACTACATCTAATCCTAATTATAAAAGTCCGTTCCTCATAATATTGTCTCTTAAATTAGATAATTCATGTTGTCTCTTAAATTTATGATATTTTTCCCATAATATCTATATTAAGATATTTTCATCAAGGGATAATTATATTATGCATGATTAAAAAGATATTTTAGAAAAATCAACCAACATTTCTTTAAATAATTAATTAAACTAACTTTTTAATATTTATTAATTAGTTATTAAGCTATAGTAAATATATGATTAGTGCTTTTTTTTGCAAATAAGTACAGAAATCATATTTCATAAAATTTAAAACTTAAAAGTTCTCACGTCTGACAAGCTTGAACAAAAATGCATTGGGTCCATTTGGAAAAGTGGTAGAGAAATACTTTTACATAAGCCGAGGCAAACATATGGAGGAAATTATTCCGTTTTGTGAAAAAATATTGTTGAACGTGCTTTTGGGCTCCTGAAAAGCTTTGTCAAACGGAACCATTGTATAAAAGTTGTCATCCCGTTTGATAACACTTCAAGAGTTTAAAAGTCCGTTCAACGGTATTTTTTGTAAAACGAGATAGTCCCCTTCACATATTCATCTCGATTTACGTAAAAGTACTTGTTTACCGTGTTCTCAAACGGATCCACGAAATCATGGAAGGAAAAGGGAAATTTTTATTTAAAAAATCAAAGTAACAAACTAATTAAATTATAGGCGACATCAAACCTATAACCTTCGGTTTACGCTAGTTTTCATGTTGCTTGATTAAGGTGCTTTTAAAACAACTGTTGATTTTTATATCATAATACTTTTTTTTTTGTTACCTTCCTCCCTCCCAAAAAAGCAAAAATCCTCCCATCTTTCCCTCTAATCCCATTTATAAAATCTTGTCTATTGATTTTTAATATATGATTTTTTTTAATATTTAATAGAAACAGAGATAATCAATCTTTGAGAATTCATTTATCTCTTTAGGTTGAAAACATATGAGTTTTTAACATTTAATCAATTTCTCAAATTTTAATCATCAAAGCAAGAGAAGTTTAAAGACAAAAAGCCTATTATCGGATGAGTTGGAGCTTTAATTTATATATATTCACACTGTGTTGATTGAGATTCGTTATCTGAAAGAAAAAAAAACAAGAATCGTTTTTGGAAGATTTTCCATGTGCTGAAATGCAATTATTTTCTCATGAATTATTAAATAATCTATTGCACACCTCTTACTGAATATATACGTATATTTTTATTGTAATTTTCAAAAAAGAATATGAATAATACAATATTGTTATATTAAATATTTAAATCTCATCATTGCTGCTCTCTTTTTTGTATACACATGCATACTTCTATTAGAGATATTATTAAACATTAAAAGTGGCAAATTTGATTTGTCATTTGTAAGTGTTTAATTCTTTTTTATAGATATTGTGCTGAAGTGTTTGGATTAACTTTTTGAAAGTGAGTTTACATGATCTAAGATAAGTATATAAGACGAATTTTATTTCAATTTATATAAAAATTATTTTTAGAATTGATTTTCAATGATTTTCACGAGTTGCTTAGAGTTTAAAAGGTCCGTGCATTTTAAAAAGCATTGGGTACTTGGTAATATGATTCACAAAAAGCATCAAGTATCTCGGATAATTTTTTTAAGAAAATTCTAAAGATAGTAAGAAAAAATTAGTTGGGAGATAAAAATTAGATATGTTGGAGTTTTAATTTATATGTTGACACTGGGTTTTGCTGCTACCGCTGAAACACATCAGCATCACTTAAAAAGATATGCCCCTTAAAATATATAAAGAATAAATCAGGATATTAAATATACAAAATTTTAAATCTCATCGGAGGTATCAATTTGAAATTTTAAAAATATTATAAATTTTTACTTATTTATCCTTTTTTTTCTTTTGCATATATATAAATATATTTTACTGAATATTCTCTATACTCAAGTTGCAATTCTCTATATTTGACCTGCAAATACTTTGGTAAGGGGAGTCTTTTTTTTTTTGGAATTTCTAGGGGCCTTAAGTGTTATATGTGTAAATTATCATACTTTAATGTGCATTTTCTATACTTAAATTATAATTCATTATATTTGATTTGCAAATGCAATTCACAAATATGCAAATTAAGACCCATAGGCCTTCTAAAAAAATGGGACTTAGTTGGTGTTTGTTGGTCAAGATAGGAATTGTAAATTGAGTATAGGGAATACTCATTGAAAAATATGTCAAGTATAACGCATTACAATTTGACTATAGGGAAGGTTAAGAGAAGTATAGAAAATTCACATAAATGAAAAAGAAAAAATATAAATAAATAAATTTATAACATTTTGAAATATAAAATTGATGCATCCAGTCGAATTTAAAATTCTGTTTATTCAAGATATTGATATGTCCTTTACATATTTGAGGGTGTTGTTTGGGATTTTTCCATATATCTATATACATCCATTCTTTATGACCTTATGATAATTTTCTTACTTTTATTTCCAATAAAATTTAGTTTTAACATGTACAAAATTAAAAAATGTTTAGAATTGGTTAATACAATATTTTGTCCATAGAGTTTACTTTATTTTAATTTCTTAAATTTATAATCGGTAGTTTTGATTGTTTAAATTTTATTTTATTTAAAATATTGATTCTTATAAAATTAATAAACATATGAATGATTTTGTCTATTGTAAGGAATCAAAATAAAATCGCAGTGATTAAAAATTATCGGTAACAAAACGTCACTGTGATGAGCATCTACACTATTTTTCTGCCAAGTCACTTGTGCCTCTACCTGCTTCGTCTATATAATGTGTCTATTTGACTTAATATTTATAGGGTCTAAATGTATATTTAACAGTATCTTTTTGTAAATGAGATAATCTCTTTCACATATTTATTTATCTCGACTTACATAAAAGTACTTTTTTACTACGTTCTTAGATAAGTATGATGCCATGAGTAACCACGATAACCAACACACCCCTGCCTTCTTTACTCTTGCCAGGTCAACTCTCGCCTCTCTTGTCTCGACCCTTAGCTGTTTTACAGTGAATAATCAATCCCTGAACTTAATACAAACAGAAACTTTTTTTTAACAATACTATATAACATTAATAAAAAAAACAAGCAGTACTAGAGGCCCCCTCCCTAAGCTCCATCACTACCACCTTCGTGCATGTAGAAGGCGGTGGACTAAACATACAATATTCCCTATGATGTCATGAGCTATCTTCATCAAGTGGTCTGCATTGTTATTTTTCTCCCTAGATACGTGATAAACTAGAATTCGTCAATTTCTATTCAACAGTGATCTGGCTTCAGACACAATATCTATGAACGGATGGTTCATTATGCATCAACGCATCATCAAATTAATGGCCTCAACAAAGTTAATCTTAATTTGGACTTTGCAAATCCCTCTATTCAAACATAGGTATAACTCATGCATTATGCCTACTAATTCTATAATTGCTATAGGCACTAAAGTGAGTTTACAACTATATCCACATGTCAGCTACTATCATCTCTTCAGATTACACCTCCACATCTTCTAGAATTAAAAACAGATGCATTGGTCTCTAGTTTATGGAAGCCACTCATATTATGGCTAATATTCTGCATTTGCCCTCTAGACCTATTATAGAAGGCATATTTGATTTGAGGTGCTAGTCCAAACATGCTCAAAACAAGTTCGGCTGAGCATCAAGACAATTCTATGTATCATCCATACAAAAGAGTTTCTTGCATATGTTCGTCCAAATATCCCAACAAGTTTAACCAAATAAAGTAGCCCATTGGACTTTTCTCATAAATTGCTTCTCCACCTCATTGCTTCGATTCCACTATCCAATCGACACTTTCAACCGATGAGAATATAGCCCATTTACACGGATGGACAATAGACACTTGTCTATCATGAGCATTTTGCAATCCATCAAAAAATGCATGGAATCCTCGTCTTGGTGGGATGCAAAATGGACATGTTGCTGATCCATCCACCCCTCGACTTATTCGGAGTTGTGCAGAAGCTTTCCTCTATGATTTTATGCTTCAATCTCCTTTTCTCCGTAACGAAGTTGACTCGCAGCAGAGCACTTAGAACTTGAACGGATTACACTGGACTGGAACGTCCATCATCAAAGAACAAATAGATTCCAACAGCTTTTTGAATGAAATCATGGTAGCTGAATGTATATGTAGATAGATATTGGAGATGATGGTATTGTCAGAAATTTAAGGGATGATGATATTGGAGAAGAGAAGATCAATAACGATATTTATCGAAATTAGATAGATACCAGATAGATAGAATATGAGACGTAATAATGTGGATATTAAATTATATTAAAACACCTGCGTATTTTGATTAATTTTGTTTTTCTATGAAATTTGTTATATATATTATTTAATTACTAAATCTAAAATATATTAATTCAATAATCTATGTCATTGTGATTTTTCTACGGTTTATATGTAAATATCGCAGCATCCCTTGCCTCCAATTCTTGCGCTGGTGCCTAGTAGTCTTCATGGGGAAGAAGAAATTCATCGACAAGAAAAAGTCAGCCACTTTCCAATTACTCGCACGCGATTCTTCTGATCCCAACTATGACGGAGCTCCCGGCAACGAGCGTATCTTCGTCCGTGTTGACAATAACTCTGTCCCTGCGGCCAGCTTCGTTGGCTCTGACTATGGCGGCGGCGATGATGACCCCAATTCGATATTTGCCGACGCACCTGAGGAATATGTATGTGAAGAGAATGATGCCAAGGTACTTGGGAACCCCATGCCTGGGTGGAGTGGGAATTCCAGTGCTTCTGCTGAGACATTGCCGGAGCATGTGCGGAGGGAGATTTTGGAGTTAGGTTTTCCAGACGACGGGTATAATTATTTGCTCCATCTCAGAGAGATTAAGAATACTGGTGGTGGCTCCGCTTTTTATCACAACCCCAAGTTTAGAGCTGGTATTGTTCCTCATGATGTAAAGGTTGGTTGCTTTTCTGTTAATTTTACATTCTTTACGCCGTTGATTTGGAATATGAAGTACCGATTGTGTCAAAATTGAGTCGTAAAGAATGACACACAGGAAGCTTTTATAAACATTTAAATAGTATTGCGTTTATCTTTTGTTCATGTCAGCGTCAATGCTTCACAGCATTTGAGCTTGCATTTGACGGAGTCGATTCTATAGAAGTATGAAACTAGATAATTTTGTTGTGCTCATTGGATAGCAATCTTTAAAGGATTTTTTTTTTTCGGTTCCTGACTTTGTGAGAAGTTGGATGCCAATGATGTGGTTTTCCCTCAACTTAAGATTAGTTTCTTCTTGACTGCATTAATCATGAGTGGATTGTGTTGAATTTTTTTTATTTTTGTGGCTCTTCGATGTGCCAGAAAATGACTGATTGTTTTCTCTTCTCATGTATCTAGGCCTATGACGCATCGCGGTTACAAATTTCTGAGGTGAATGAAGAGTACAACGACAAGTCCATCTACAGTGTTGCATCCAGGACTACAAGTGTGAGGATTCAGAAAGGCGTGGATCCTGAAGTGGCTGCATTGCTTGATGATAGTGATTTGTCACGGTTTGGCTCTGATGTTGAAGACTTTGAGGAAGACTTTGTTGTCCAGGCAAACCTTCCGGAAGAAGAAGAAGACAAGCCCCACATATGTAACAGAACGAATTCTGCTGAAGAATGCGTTGTAGATAGAAACAATGTTGAAATATTTCATGCTTCTGCTAGTTCCAAAGTTTCAGATGATCTTGAGTCCCTGGATGGAGCTACAAAAGGCGTTGTAGAAGTTGATTCTGTCAATGAAAAGCGAAGAGTTCGGCGACTTTTGGATGAGCAGTTTGATTTAGTGAGTTCTGCTTTTATCGATTGACTTTGCACCCATTCTATCTCTCTATAGCAAATTACCAATCATATTATTAGAGGACTGTATATACTGAATTTCTTTAATTCCAATGTTAAAAACAGTACTTTCCTCTTTGCTACATTTTTATGTTGCTTGAACAAATTGACCTCTAGTAAATAGTAATTAGTTTTTCACATTTTTACTTCAAGATTCCCATTCTCATCATATTTTGTATGTTGTAGCTTGAAAGGCAAGAGTACGGAACTGATGATGATGATGATGATGATGATGATGATGGTTATGATTGCTATCAAGCTGAAGATGAATCTCTTGCTGATAAGCTCAAACATTCTCTTAATGGCCATGTGATGGATGACCTAGAGCTTAATGATGATGACTACAAGGCTCCTGCAGATTCAATTAAGGATAAAGAGGCATTGAAAAGTGATGAGCAAGATGACTCTGCTGCTGATGTAATTCGCCTCTGCAAGGAATATGCTCAGATGTATGAAAATGAAGATGAAGAAGACAAGGATGTTATTTTGGAGGAAAGTAGTGATGAATCAGAAGTCTGGGATTGCGAGACAATTGTTTCTACGTACTCAAATTTAGATAATCACCCTGGAAAAATTGTGGCACCTGAAGCAACTAGGAAGAAGAAATTGGCTCAAGCCGTTTCTGGAGCCATGAGTTCCTCAAATCAGAAAATATCCCTTAAAGGAAAAGAGAAAATTCCTGTGGACTTCTTGCCTGGTATTAGAACTCGTGCTGCAGGAAAGGAGAAAGGCGTGAACACTATGAGAACTGAACAATACAAGAGAAAACAGTATGGGCAAGAGTCAAAGGAAGAGAAGAAAGAACGGAAGGTATGTGTGGATGTTATTCTATCTTTACATATGTGCCACCTATAAACAATGCAATTCATCTATCATATAGTCATTGTTTTAAATGTTTACTGATGAAAAGAGTGGTCATTTTAACTTGTGGACTAATAAAACAATTTACTATGTTTTTAATGAAAAGTAACTGTCTGAAGTTGCTACCCAAAGATGGTATCCATGTTTATGCATTTTGGCCTTACTGCATCTGCTGCTGCTCTGACAAAAAGGGTATTTGTGCTGCTGTTAGGCTGCTGTGAAAGAGGAAAGACGAGAGGCACGCCGTATGAAAAAAGAAATGAAAGGGCTTTACAAGCAAGAAGCACATCGAGGACAGAGAGTTGCTGCTGTATCGGGTCCTACTACCATTCCTCTTTTGTAAGTTTTCAAATTTTTGAAATTAACACTTTCTCTGCCATAGATCGGTCCTTCTACCTTTCATCTTATTAAGTTTTGAAATTTTGCAAACTTTAATTAGCAGTCTCTCGTTCATGAAGTATTCCGCCTGTTACCTATATGCCATTAGGGGATAAGAATTCTATAAGATTAGAAGGTAGATTGACATGGAGATGTCAGAGCTATTATTTCCATCTCAAGAAGATGAAAATAACACTGACTCTATTGTGCTTGGAGGATTTACTACCATATCTCTGAAACGAATTTTCTATTAGCAGAAGACATAATTGTCATTAGTGAATTTTGTGCCTTTAAGAAGTTAGGCTTCAACCTGAAAAAACCCTGGAAGTTCAAGCCTTTCCATGAAGACAAATACGCATTTAATTTGATGGGCTGTTATCCACTGAAGTTTCTGAAAGACATTTCTTGTTTGTGTGTAATACCTTCAGCGTCCTGCTAACTTGAATTGCATTAATATTGAAAGCATCTGCCGCTTCTCACCCACTTCCTCTCCCTTGTTGGAGTCATTCTTGCATATAAACTATATAGAAGGAGAAAACGGTTAAAGCTTTTCTGGGCTTCTGAGTTTAGAACTTGCAATTCTTGAAGAATATGATCAACCTTGACGTGCAAGTTAGAGTGCAATATGATGATATTAAGCATTTAACTACGGTTATAGTGATAACTTAATTGCCTGCATCAATTGAATCTATGGCCTACACAATCATGGCCTTGTTTACCAATTTAGTGTGTGTTTGGGAATTCCGTTGGGAAAAAGGAGTTTACGGATTCTGAGATATTTTACGGATTTCAAGATTTTTTACGGATTTCGAGATACTTTTTGTCTTGGCTTACATGCCCGTTGAAAGGATGTGATTCCAAACAAGCACTTATTCTGTGGATGATGTGTGATTGTTCTTTAATTTCCTAATCTATCACTCTC
Source organism: Vachellia pachyceras (assembly GCA_025593235.1). Taxonomy (NCBI): domain Eukaryota; kingdom Viridiplantae; phylum Streptophyta; class Magnoliopsida; order Fabales; family Fabaceae; genus Vachellia; species Vachellia pachyceras. The sequence goes on along the minus strand of JANTPZ010000517.1, from coordinate 13,863 downwards.
TCTTCTCGTGCTTTTCTCTTGGCAGGTGAATAAGCCATGTGCTTTAATCCATGAGTGGGTCTTCCATTCCACTGTCATGAAGCGAGGCGTTACCAGTGGTTGCTACCATTTCTTGCCATAAGAATAGATAGGAATGTCTCTATGCCTGGTTATTTTGGTGCCATGGTTTTGGCTGAGATTGGTTGCGATGGCTTATCTACCTTTGCCCCAAGCAGAATGGGTTCGAGGGGTTTTTTATGTTTATGTTTGGCTAATAGACTCAGTTATGGAGAGTTTTCCATTTTTGGGATTTGTGGCTGAGTTGAGTGGACATGGGTTATAGAATTTTGCCAATCAATGAAATTATTGTTATTATTAATGTATATTTGCACGAATCATGAATGATCAAAATTTTAAAGTGGACCTTTAACAATCAAAGCAATCATCCATCTTTGTGCTAGTTTGTTAATTAGCCTGTTTGGGAAAGTGACGGAGAAATGTTTTTGCAATTTACAAAATAAATATTTGAAGGAAATTATTTTGATTTACACTGTTGAATATGTATCTGAACTCCTCAAACACTCTTTTAAATAGACACAATGTCATTTTCCTTTGTCAAGAGGTGCAATTATATCTTCGTCTAATCTACAACCGTGGTGGGTAGCCTGTTAACTTAAAGACTAACCCGTTTTCTTTTCATTTTTTAAATTTTTAAATAAAAAGATGAAACTTATTAATTAAAGGCAAAAAAAAGATGAAAAATTCAAATGTTGCCTCCTCTTTTCATTTAAAAAGATTCAAATTTGGATTATTATAATTTAAACTTATTAAAAAGATACTTTACCTTTTAGAATTCAGATTATGTTCTAGTGTTCAAAAGAAAAATATGAAAAATAATTGAAAAAAATAAATGTGGCAGCTTGGCAAGCTGAATTGGTCAAATTCTAATATGTTAGTATAGCATGCTAATCTTTTCAGCCCAACCGGTTGGGTTATCACTTCGTGGCGGGCTAATTCATATTATTAGCCCTATTCGAAAAAGTATCTGAAATATTAGTTAACGGTAATCAAACATCACAATCAAACCTTTATTCCTCTTAGAAAGTCAAGATCAAATTTGGAACCACTCTCAAGTGCCAAATAAGATCCAATTCTTTTGGATAAATTCTTACTCCAACTGTCACGTTGATATACACTCTATAATAAAAATATTTCAATTATTGTTTTTATAGGTTTCAAAAATATACGGTTTATCAAGAATCAAATAATCAAGAGAAATTTATAGAATGTGAGTAATAAAAAAGGACAATTATAGTATTTTCATAAGAGATATAATATAGATATCGTGACACTTTGAAAGTATGTAAGTATTATTTTAAACTATTGTTTGAAAAAATAATTCGAAATCCAAAGATTCAAAGAAGAAATTCTATTGCCATGTTTGGTATGGTGGAATTGGGAGGTGAAATTGAAAATTGAATTCATTTCCTATGTTTGGTATGGTGGAATCGGGGATGGAATTGGAAATAGAATTCAAAATGGGCAAAATTAATTCCATGATGTAACATATGGAATTAATTTTTTGGCCAATCATTTTTTCTATATTTATATCCATTTCCATCCTTATTTTCATCTTCAATTCTATTTCCATCTTCATTTCCACTAAAATCAATTCTAACGTATCAAAGGATATCCAACTGCAAGATTATATATGTGCAACATGATTTATAACCCCACAAAGGGTTGTTTGTTAGGAACCCAATTTTTTATTTTGAATTAATAATTAGCAACAAAAAATATGTTTTTAGAATTAGAAGATAATCACAAAAATTAGTATTTGTCAAATATAGAATCATAAACAAAAATTTGATGACACTGTGTGTATGTTTTTCAATTATTATTTTTATGTTACAAAAGATAATATTTTCACTCACTTTACAATTCCATGTGTTAGAATAACACATTAATTTTCATTAATTTTTCTCCAAAGATTTGCTTTCTTTTTAATCATTTTTCCTGAAGCACAAGAAAATGATTCGAGCCATTAATGGGGGCTGGCCCATTCATGAAAAGTGACAGTATTTAAATGTTGTCAAAGTGGTAGGGATTCTATAATTTTCACCGGCAAGTCCAAGGAACAATCCTCAAACCTACCAGTCTTTCTCATTTCTCATTTAATTTCAGATCTCTCTCTCTCTATATATATATATATATATATATATATATATTATAATTTCAGTTTTTAATTTTTTTATTTTGTGAGATTTGCTGGATGGGATGAAAAGTTGGGAGGAAAGAAAATGGGAGGAGAGAAAATGGAGAGGAGAGAAAAGTGGAGAGAAAATATTATCACCCATCTTGTTTGGATGGATGAAAGAAAATAGAGAAAAAAGAAAATGAACAAATGGTTGAATGACTAAAATATCGTTAAATAAAAATATTTTAATAAATAGTAACAAATAAAATATCATTAAAATACATGTAAAGTATAATTTCAAATTAAATATGATAATGAAAAATTATATTAACATTAATATCGTTAAATAATTTAAAATTAAATTATTTATTAAATATATCTTTTCAATTATTATATTTTAAAACAATATAACTTATATAAGAATACATTATATTTTTTATTTTTTAATGTGTGAGGTTTTAGCAATCAATTAAAAATAAATTAGATATTAGAATATATATTAAATCTTATTCTTTTAAAAAAAGAAAATTATAATCAGAATTTTAAAAAGTTATATGTTAAACTTAATTAGTTAAAATAAAAAGGTAATAAAAGAGTACGTGGGTAAATAGGGAAAAAGAGTTTTCTCTCCATGTGTGGAGAGAAAGGTTGAAGAGAAAATCTGATGGGACCCACACCCCATTTTCTCTCCAACTTTTCCTTCATCCCACCTTTTCTCTCCTATCCAAATAGGGTAAAACTCATTTCTCCTCCCATTTTCTTTCCATCCAAGCATAGGGTTAATTTAAAGTTCATTTTGGTCTGAAATTCTACAAGATTTCAGAATAAAAAAGGGAAAATCCCTATAAAAGACACTTGAATTACTTAAATTGTAATTTGGATCGTTAAACTTCATAAATCTTTAATTAGGTTGTCTGACACAAATAGAGATTTAGAAATTGAGTTAAATTACTACCCTACCCTTAGTTATTAAAAAAATTAAAAAATTCATATTATTTCCTTATAATAATTAGATTTTCACATTGTTAGGTTAATTCTGTAAAATAGATTTTGGAGCATCCGCCGACGGTAGAGCCAGGTAATTGTGGGGGCTCTGCTGTTTTTGTGTATGGTAGTTTGTGTGTATTTCTGTTTCGTGTGTCTGTTTGTTTCTGTTGTTTTCCGTGTCTGTTTGTTTGGGGTCGTTTATATTTCTTTGTGGGTCTTATATTGTTCTTTGTCTGTTTGTGGGTAGCGTCTGCTATCTTTTATATACTCTGTTGATTTTTAATGTATTTCTCTTTGTTCCTGGCAAGAAAAAAAGCAATGCTCTGTCTGCGACGAAGTTCATCACCGAAAAAAATTATGCATCCTATGGATTTCTTTATTGTTCTTTGTTGCTGTTTGTGGGTCTTATATTTCTCTTTCATTTGCTGTCTTTTATATTTCTTTGTGGGTCTTATATTGTTCTTTGTTGCTGTTTGTGGGTAACGTTTGATGTCTTTCATCATTTTTTTAGTCTTTCCTATTTATTTTCTCACAGAAAAAATTTTCATCATCATGCTGCTGATGATGATTGTAGTTGTTCTTGGTAGAGCTTGAAGAAGCTTCTCCTCCTGCAGAATTATATATTCCACCATCGTTAAATTTGCAACCAAAAGCTCCTATTTACGATTCCGTAATTTCTCTCTCATACCTTCAAGCTTCTCCTCCATCTTCATCAACTCATCTCTGTTCATCTGTATCTGGAAGATTCACCGCCTTTTTCTTCAGCTCCTTCCCATGTTTCTTCTCTTCCATCAACTGCTTATTCAGTTCGCTCAACCGGTGATTGACTTCTGCCATCGTAGCTGCTCATCGGACCCTTCTTCAACAAAAGAAAAGGAAGAATCACGATCGCAGATTGGATTCATTGCTGAAGAACCGGCAGTAATTCATTGCAAATCGGAAATAATATGAATTTTTTAATTTTTTAATAACTAAGGTTACGATGGTAATTTAACTCAATTTTTAAATTTTTATTTGTACCAAACAACTTAATTAAAGATGAGTGAAGTTTAACGACCTAAATTAGAATAGGAATTTTCCCAATAAAAAACTCACTTAAGAGAATTAATATATAAGAAGAATTGGGATAAATTTAATATATAACAAGAATTGGGATAAATTTAATGTTACCAAATTAACTGTAAATTGAAATATTACACAATACGCAACTGATCTTCATGTAATTAAGATTTCACAATCGTTTTTTTATGATATGCAATTAAGATTCTGCCGATTATGATTATCTTCCACAAATTGTCCTTTTCCCGATTCTCCCGTAATTTCTTTATCACTCGGATTAAATTAAATTTTACAAACCAAGTTTCAGAAATATCGTTCAAAAACCCTCCTGTTTCAGCTTCGGGTTGCGCTTGATCTGGAAACATGGCTTCCAACGGTTCCTCTTTGGTCAGTCATACTCCCCCCCTTTCTGTGCGTTTGATTTTGTCGCAACTTTTAGTTGGTTGTAAACTCGTAATGTTACAGAGAACCGATGCGGATACGGAGAATAGCTTGCAGAGGATCAAGCGCCAGTTAGCTTCGAGTTCTGGCAAAAATTTGTTGCAGGGACCACTTCTTAAGCGATCCGAAACAGTAATTTGATTCTTTCTTCATCTAACCTCTTGCTCCTCGGTATATGTTGCTGTTGAAAATGATCAAGTCAAGTGCTTTAAGGATATTGGGCTGGAGATTGATGTTTTATGATTATCCCTTCACTGGGTCTCTGTTCTTATTTAGTGCATTAATCATAGCAATTGAATAGCAATCAATTAACAATTCCAGCATTTTCTGGCCTGACGAGTCATTGCATAGCAATTTTTATTTCCAATACCAGCTTGTTTGGAGTTTCTCTATTCGCTTGCTGATATTTTCAGGTAATGCTGAATTGTTTACTTTTGTATTGTTTGCTAGCTCATGCAAATCATTTTTGTGGTTACAGCTAAGGAAATGGAACGAGCGCTGGGTTATTTTGGATCCAACAACAGGGAGAATGGAATACAAGTACTTCCATATAATTCAATCATTTGTGCTTTGTGTCCTGAGACTGCATAATTACTTAACCTTTATATTATTTTTCTTGCTCTAGGATAAGAAGAAATGAACCAACGGTCAAGGGAACGATTGTATTTGATGCCAATAGCACAGTTACTGTGTCTCCTGTAAACTTCCAGTAAGGATGATGTTCACAGAATCAATCTGTTTGGAAACTTTTTATTTAATGAAGTTTTCTTTTAATACTTGTTGACATGTTGCTCACTCACCACTGTAATTTATGATTCAGGGGGCCGCCAAAGTATGATGGTTGCTGCTTTTGTATCCATTTTGTCATTTTTCATCATTTTTGAGGTTTATAAGCAATATATTTCGGAGAGTTGAGTGAAAAAAGTTGTACTTGTATACTTAACCATCTTCTTTAGATATTGGAACCCCACAGAAAAAGGATTACTTTCTTTGTGCCGAGACTCCTGGTGCTGCTAGAGCATGGGTGTCAACTTTACAGTATGTTACCCCCTTTCCTTTATCCTTTTGTGCTATGTTCCACGGCATGTTATTTATTAATGAGAATATTATGCAACTGCTGCTGTGAACTTTGGATTTGCTTATTTCATAATTGATGTGTTGACTGGATTTTTATGGGGTAATGTTTGTCCATGACAGAGCCATTTATATGTCATGTTTAATTGTATTGGTGAATGTCAATTGTTGTAGCATGTCTGATTTGTAATTAGCTGACTGGTACAAGTGGGATGTTTTATAATTCTGTAGCAAGTCTCTGCCCACTATTCGGAAGCAGACAAATTTTCTGATTCTAAAACTGCATTCAAGTTGCAGTGATATTTTACATGACTTAAACTAGTTGAAATTTTCATTTGGCATTTAAGCTGTGGAATAGGGGCTTTGTATTTTTGGAGGAGACATCAGTTTCAATCCCCTCCCTATAACCTTAAAAGAAATTTAAAGGAAATGTTACTAAAGTTAATGTCATTTGAACGCTATGTTTTAATATTTATGTTTTTCCTATCTTGTATTTTATCAAGTGATCTTGCTTTGTATTATAACCATGGTAGTCAGAATCTTACGATTCACGATTCGAATTAAATATTGAGGGAAAAGATTCGACTCACGTGGTGAATCTTTTCCACACGGAATCGCATATCGTATATCACGATTCACGATTCGTATCTCACGATTCGATCCAGATATTGAGTGGAAAGATTCGATTTCCATAGCGAATCTTTCCCCCACTGGAATCTTTCACTCAAGAATCGTAAGAATCATGTGATGACTGCTATTATGAAGCAGGTCTCTTCCTTTTGTGATGTGGGAGGGAAATTTCCACAATAGTAGCCTTTTGTTCATGTTTATTTCTGAAAGAAATTGATATTTTTGCCACAAAAAAAAAAACCCCCTACTACAGTGAAATCTATATTCGGCCAATGTCTATCGAAACTTTAAGTTTCCTATTGTGAGTTGAATTTTTGCTTTGCTCTCACCTCGTTTCTATATGATCATGTCTATTATTCTATTTCTTTCAAAGTTTCACTCATCTGGTCCATGCAGTGGTCCATGCAGCAAATTTTATAACTATTTTTTTTTTAAGTTTGTTTCTCTCCACCCTATTTTACTTTTCTATGTTGTTAGTAGTTCTTTTGTGGTTGTTATTTTGATGGTGGGGTCACAATAACTCATAATTTTTATGAATTTATGAAATAAAAATTTTTATTTGATGTCTCTTATGTGAAAAATTATATTTATGTCATCCTTAACAAATGATAATGAATCTTACGATTCATGATTTTAAAAATGGGTTTTCCGATTCACGATTCGTATTTCGATTTGATAACCTTGATTATAACACATTAATTTGTAAATTGTGTGGACTGACATTTTATGTATATCCTTGTCTAACTTATTGTAAATTATAATTACATCTATTTCTTCTGACATTACAGCAACTCAACTGGTTCTGAAAGCCCACAAGGAGGCTGTGAATTCCTTGAGCGGAAATGGTTCTGCAAAACTAGGAGTTGTTGCAACAGCTGTTGCTGCAGCTAACTCAACAGCCTTGGAATGCTCTAAAGAAATTGAAGCAGCAATGCAAATCTCTCTTCGAAATGCACTAGGAATGATAAATAAAACTACTGATGGTCCTATGGATGATTTATCAATCATGAAGGTATAGTTTTTTTAATCAGAAAAAATGTTCACTAAGGTATAACTGAGTCCTTTTCCCCTTTTCTCCCTTTTTCCTCTGGTCTAACTTCTAATGAATGATTTATCATTCACGATTATAAAGTGGAGTCCTGGTTATTTCCTGATCTTGTGTTGGATTGTTATTGCTGATTAACTTCAAATGTAATAAGCTTAGCCCATATTTTCTTTTAAAACCTTCTCTCCTACACTCTATACATGTACTAGTTCTGGAGAGGAATGGTAATTATTACGTGCTGCTCTGGGGGACTAGAAAGGAAAATAAATCTAGTGCGAAAAATGTTAAGAATGGAGGATTGGGGATATAAACTAAGAAGAGTTTTTTATTTGGACAGGGTTATGTGCATATGGATTTCAATCATTTCATGTTCTTCATGTATCTGTCGTTATTTATAGCATTGGACTTGGTTTTCATGGTGCTACCCTATGTACAGGAAACACTGCAAGTTAAGGATGAGGAACTGCAGAATTTGGCTCGGGATATTCGAGCACGTGATTCTACAATAAAAGAAATAGCAGAGAAACTATCTGAGACTGCTGAAGCAGCTGAGGCAGCAGCATCTGCAGCCCATACTATGGATGAGCACAGGAAAATTGCATGTGTGGAAATTGAACGTTTGAAAAAAGAGTCAGAGATGCAACTTCAGACGTCCAAGCAGAAGGTATGCTACTAACCTTAAGATTTCTCCGTTAGTTGATTGAGTGGTGTAAACTTGAGCGATTTTTAGTAACTATGGGTTATAGACCCTCAGCGAGAATTATTGGTGCCAAATACACTGAAATTGTCTTATGTGTCCATTTAATCTCCAATGCTTTTGGTAGCTAAAAGAGTCTGAAGAAAAGATTGTGAGCTTAAGCAAAGAAAAGGACCAGTTAAACAAACAGAGAGATGATGCTATTCAGGAGGTAAACATGTGGAGATCCGAGCTGGCAAAAGCTAGAGAACATGATAAGATCTTAGAAGCAGCTGTAGTCAGAGCAGAAGAAAAGGTTAGAGTTGCTGAGGCAAATGCTGAAGCTAAGACAAAGGAGGCTTTGCAAAAAGAAGCAGCGGCATTAAAAGAGAAGGAGAAGCTTCTTGCATACGTGAATGTATTAAAAGCACAACTTCAAAGGTTCAGCATCTTGTCCTCTTTAGCCCTTGCATGAAATTTGCATTAACTATATTCTGCATCTTGTGCTGCTCTTCCAACTCTGGTTTACCACTTCAGTTTGTCTGAGAGAGCTAATTTTAATGATCCAAACGAAAATGGAGATTGTTTATCAGCATTGACAAATTTTGAGCCACAAATTTTAAACCATTAAGCCAAGACTCATGTATGATCTTGATATGAGATCAACAGCTGTAATTTATGTTGATGTACTAACTTGATTTAACAAATGATTTCCTTTTTGACAGACAACATATCAATGCAACTCAAGTTATTGAGAAGACTGAGTCTTGCTCGGATACAAAGCACGTTGACCTGACTGAAGAGAATGTGGACAAAGCATGTTTGAGTGTTTCAAGGGCCACTCCTTTTCCTGTGCCTGCTGAGAGTGTAGTTCATATGGCGACAGATCAGGTGAACATTCAGCCTCTTGGAGACAGCGAATGGAGTGATATTCAGGCGACAGAGGCAAGGGTAGCTGATGTAAGGGAAGTAGAACTTGAAACTGAAGGAAGAAGCCTGGATATTCCTGTGGTTAGCCAACCAGGTACTACCAATCACAATGAACAAGGGCCAAACACTTTTAATCAACCCTGATGATATCCACAAATTTACATATAATTTTTTATTTATTTATTTTTTTACGTAGAAGGAATCTAGTGTATGATTTGGTTGGATGTGAATGTATTCTTTTTTGTTGATTTCATTTCTTCAGTTTCCCAATCAGATTGTGTTATGAGTTATAACCTGCCCCAATCAAGGTACCATCTCTACAGTAATAGCAGATGTACATAACTGACTAGGTGACCTGTGAACTAAGCCAAGCAAAATTGTAACAACTCAGAACAATCTGATCTCTTACGATACAGCTCAGCTTCTCTGAACAATTCTCTGGGCTTGTGGTATATACATGTGTGTGTGTGTGTGTGTGTGTGTGTGTGTGTGTGTGTTTTAAATGAGTTCTTTAGGTGCTTTTGTAGTAAACAGTTAAATATCGTAATGTTGAGCAAGTAAAATTCTGAACTTTAGAATTTTAAAATTACATTTTAGCGTTATCATTTTATCAGAGTTGAAAACTTGATATTTTCTTAATATTACGCGCTCAAATGTTCTAAAAAATTAGTTATAATAAATATATATATGTACACCATTAGATGGTGGCCAGGAAATGATGTATCTAGTCACCTTAACTAAAGTCTATTTAGGTTCTTAGCAATCTAGATCCCTTGAGTCATAAAGCGAATGATGAAAATAATGTCAAAACCTAATCTGTTTATACAGTACAATAATATGTCAAAGTTTCCCGCTTTAACCCAAAAGCAAGTTGGGTATTGGAGGATCAAATTCTGCCCTAAACATAATTTTAAATATAACTATGTACAATCATAATAAGCTTTGAACCATAGGTTGAAGCTCATCCCAGTTTCCATTAGCAAATATATTCTCTTCGATCACACCAGGGTCCCAAAAGCTAGGATAAGATACTATTGATGGTGAAGCTTGAGCTAGCTGATCCAGAAATAATAGATTTCTCTCATGTTCAACCTCTTCAATGCTCTTCATCTGCAACTTCCATTCATCATTTTGCTGAATGATCATTGGGTTTTTGAAAGTGAAGCATGAGCTGCCATTGATGTCAGATCTAGAGTTTCCTGATTCAGGAGTTGAATGAGCTAGGCTGGGTTTGATTGCTGCTTGTGTGTACTTCTTCTGAGAAGGGATTCGTTTGAATATTTTGCACAGTGTCCAAACTTCCTGCAAAATTCAATTTTACACGGAAATCGTTGCAGATAGGTTAGTTGATAATGCTAATTAAGAAACAAATACAAGCCATGCAAGAAAATATATACGAGAAGTTCTTTCCTAAATTTTATATATTCTGCATTTATCTATGTTTTTTCTGTTGGTCTGCACAAGTCTTTTGAAAGCAAATGTTTCTATGCAGAAGACTTGCATTGCATAAGAAATTTTGTTGTGCAGGAGGAAAAGAGTTTGATGTCTGATACAGAATAAATAGTGATGAAGATGTTAGATTATCCAACAAATAAGATAAGGATGACTTGATATTTACTCTCTCTGGCACTTTTTTAAATGGCACCTGAAGTGAATTTTTTTTGTCTTAAAGTCGCACCATGTGGGTTAGGGCAAAATTTCAGACAAAATGAGTTTGAAGCATATTTCTGATGATAATACTGAAAGTATCATATAAAAAGGACCCAATGAAGTACCTTTTTTTTTTCATTTGTCTATCTATCTGATCATATTCTAGCATCGTAGACTCAATAAAGATTTTTAGCTTTCACACGGATTCAAACTCAAAATCTCTTTATAGAACTTACGAGGTACTTCATAAGATTAAATTAGAGTAAAACGAGCTACTTCATAAGACTAAATTAGAGTAAAAATTGTTTAAGCGGTTGCTCAACTCCTTTCATAATAACATGACTTTATCAAAAAGAAAATAATAATAACATGACATTGGTACTACACATGCACATGTGTAACTGGGAAGGTTCCTTACATATCCCATTATGCCTACAAAATGAGACGCATTGATAATGGATCATGAATAATATAGTTTTTTTTATAAATTTTACATTGATTTATTAAATTATAATCTAGTATGCATCACTAAAATTTGTCTACAAGCAAATGTCATGTTTAATAATTATATACAAAGCTAATGGTCATATGTAACCGTTTTTCTGTATGTGAGTGTTGAATTTGATATATCACAATCTTAGGGGCACATTGTGAACGAAATTTAAGGGAAACTATCTACTCGACTAATTAATTGATTATTTGGATGTATATATACACAATCAACGTTGGGGGACCAAAAGAGAAATATCAAACCTAATTAATTTAACATTGAAAATAACCATAATGAAGACCCCGTTGCAAGGCACAGATATTTTGATTTAACAAATAAATTGCAAAATACCAGCACGACAATAACAGATTAAAAAACTTTCTAATTCATGGAAATTAAATATATGCTTTATTGACTCCAAGAAGGTTTTTTTTTTTTTTTTTCAGCGGTCAACCAACTGAATCATATAAATATTAATTTGTGCTTCATGACAAGGCCACTAAGGAGATCTTATACCATACAATTGTGATATTTCCAACATTAACTACCTCATATGTTTAATATAAATGATAAGTAGACAATTGACTTTATTTGAAGAGATTAATAAAACTAAATATATTACTTTAAAGTTTTTATATTTATCATTTTCTTTAAATTAATATTGTCTAACTTATAAACTAATATATAATCTAATAATACACATACAAAATATAGTTTTAAGTAATGTATCTAACTCTCTTAATTCCCTTAAAAAATTAACAGCTTCCTTTTTTATATATTAAGTATAGGATAATATAAATACCTAAAAGATCGAATGATGAATTCCATAAAATGACAGATTTTAAGTAATGAATTGGAAATCTCCAAAATAACCCTGAAGGGAAAAGACATGAATTAGTGGCCAAGAAAGACTTACAGCGTCATGAAGAAGATGACCATCAACAGAAGAAGTTGAAGTGTTAATGGTGGGATCAGGAAGACGGAACTCATGCATCATCCACTCAGTCTTGGAGGCTTTACCAGCACTTCCTCGATAATACACTAATGACTTCTTGAGGCCAATTACGACGCCGTTTCGAGACTCTCCTCCTCCTCCTTCTCCTCCATGGATGAGTTTGTCAATGCCTGTAGCTTTCCAGAAACCTGACCCACTCCCTGTCACTCTGTTAGGCCTCTTGCTGTTCCTGTACTTTCTCCCTCTTCTGCAAAAATAGTATCCTTCTTTATCCCCCTCCACCCCATCACCATTACTGGTCTCTGTTATATATATATATATATATCACCAGATACACTCATTAAATACAGATCGTATGTGCTTTAAATTATATATGTGAATGAATATATAAGTTTTGAGATCCCTATAGCATATATGTCAGAAGCAGAAAGAGACTAGTTATATTATATATCTGCAGAATATATGATTTAAGCTTTTAGAGGAGGAGTAATAGTAGTAAGAAGGAAGAAGGAGAAGTGAATGAATGAACAAGATCATACTTGGAAGATCCCAAGGATGGTATCTGTAGATGTCAATCTGTTTGATGAGTTCGATTCGAAGAGGTTTCTTCTGAACTTTTCTCTGCAGATAAAACCCTACAAGTTCTTCATCTGTGGGGTGGAACCTAAACCCAGGAGCCATCACTTCCTCTTCCTCCTCTCGTTCTTCAATGTTTTCTGATGACCTAACTTTAATGCTCCTAATCACTTCCATGTCTGTGCTCCTCATCTCTATTAATCCCTCTCATGAACCCTCTGTGCGTCTGTGTATCTCTCTCTCTATATATGTACAGTTTGTTTTTTATTTATAGTATCGTTTGTGTACGTTTGAGATTTTTCTGGCCTGGAACCATGGTGTGTAAAGAACTTGAATATTGGCAGACCGTGACTGTTAAATAAGTCAAAGTCAGTCATTGCCATCGTTTATATGACATTTCTTACAAGGCTATTAAATTTGTGATTGATGGATAGATACGTGCATTAATCGCCATTTTGAATTTTCAGAGCAGTTTTACTATATTTTTTTAAAGATCTTAGATTAAATTACATATGAACATTTCTCTCGAGTGAAATTTTCTTGCTTTTTTTCTTAAATTGAAATGCAAATTATATGAATCTCTCATTTGGATTTTATTAATAAACTATGCTTAGTTCCTTCCATCTTCAAAAGCTTAGATGATCCTTCAAAGTTTCTTTAAAATAGATAAGGAAAGTTGAATCCAGTTATAGGGTAATCACATACAATACAACGAAACAACGTGCCTGTTGGCACATGCAGGGACGAAATGTATATTCAACTGTTTCTCCATAAAACGAGATAATCTCCTACACATATTTATCTCGACTTGCATAAAAGTATTTATTTACTAAGAGTGATACACACAATTTTAGTTTTCAAAATATAATTATCTTTAATAAGAGTGGTTATTAATTCACAATGGTTCTATTTGTCAATATTTTTTGGAATTCAAAAGCTCGTTCAATAGTATTTTCTACAAAATAAGATAATTGCCTCCACATATTTACCTTAATTTACATAAAAGTACTTTTTTACTGTGTTTCTAAATGAGCTCATATACATGTACAAAATGAAGACTTGGTCCTCGATTCTCATTTTTCCAGGGAACAGACGTAGGATTTCAGTTTACGTAATTGGCGAACATAAGAATGATCAAAACTATACTTTTAGGAGGGAAGTGTGTAATTTACTT
>JANTPZ010000514.1:0-28367 GCA_025593235.1 Vachellia pachyceras | reverse complement strand
AACCAGTCAGACGTTGTAAAACCTCCTCGTCAACATAGCTGCTCCGCAGAATTCTAACTTGATTTTAGAGGGAATGCACTTCTTGGGCCGTAAGAGAAGGATACGTCAGCTATCTTCTCCTTAAATCATATAAATACGTAGATTTCATCACTGAATTTTCAACTTACCATTCATTAGTCTTTGAAATACGCGCATTTGCCCGAATTTTATTGATACAGGTATTATTGAAGACCAAGCACTGATTTGGAATGCATCTTTTACTTTTATCACTGGGAATTTAAAATAGTCGAGACACATCTTTTAGGAATCAAAATTACGGGTTTGTTAGCTTATTTTAGGTGCCTTTATGAAGTATACACATGAAGTGTATGAAGTAAGCATTTAAGCAGCAGAATCCTGATTTGAATACGATCAAACGACTTTGTCCTAGTTTGAAGGAGATTTTAGGTTCGGTCCTACATACTATCATGCACACGTTCTCTGCCATAGTTTAAAGCAACATAAAAACTGAAACATGAGGGGAACACAATGGATTTTACAAAAATCCGTTCTTGAATCAGCAGATGTGTCAGGGGTGTTGTGTACTAAAGAGTTCGAACCTAAGCATTTTAAAAGACCCATAGGTTCAGAGCAAATAAAAAATGAACACAGAACTAAATAAGTAATATATATATATATATATATATATAGAACAGAGGTAATTACATAAGAATATATAAGTAAGAATCACTAGAAAACCAACAAGGTACAAGATACACTAGATGTGTACAACCTCAGCTGATGGAAGAATATAGTTGAGAATGCATTCAACAAATATGTGCCCTTTAGGCCACTTCTAACCATAGCTCAAGATCCTAGATAGCCAAGCTAGCTGCAAGCAATAGAGGAGATGCATTATCCATCAACAATGAATTGATCCTCTTGATTATCTCCCTCAACCCTAGTGTCACCGTGAACTACACCATTTACATGATGCAAATTTTGCATCATCTGTGACAGATAATGGTTGCTAGCACTAGTATGATCAGATAAACCCGCGGGTTGGGCAGTCCATTGTGAGAAAACACCAAGTAATTGGCTGGTAAGACTTTGTTGTTCATGAAGTATGCGTGTTTGCATCTGGCCCATTTCAGCACGGTGTTGATTTAAAATCTCATCAATCCTCTTCTTCCATTCTAATCTTTTGTTATTCATTCTCTCCTCCCAGTCCCTTTCATATATTAACTCTTCCTCTCTTCTTTTCCTTTCTATTACTTCATTCTCCTTCTCTATAGCTTCCCACTCAGACATTCTCTGCCTCCTCAAATTCTCCCTTTCCTTTTCCCTCTCCTCCCTCTCCTTTTCTCTTTCTTCCAGTTTCTTTTCCCATTGCTTCTCAAGCTCCGTTCGGAAGTTTTCCCTCCTCTGCCTCTCCCGCTCTCTGTCTATCTCTCGTTGCTCAAACCGAGCCTCCATTTCTCTCAATTGACCAAGTTGGTTTGCAAGCATCCTCCATGCCTTCTTTTCCAACCCCTTCACCACCTTTCTCTTCTTCTTTAAGCTGGATCCAGTCAGTTCCACTTCTTCATATACATAACCATTGTCTGCATCTTCCCTCAATCGATCACTTCCGTTATAATTCACTTCACCTTCTTCAGCATCATAATCAAAACCCAAATTAATTACCTCATTCTCAACCCCATCAATCCCGGCCGTGAAATCCCCTTCCCCTGAATGACCTATTTGGCCAAACTCAATGATATCCATGGTCCCACTGTGCCCCAGAAATCCAGCTCCATTTTCACGATCCCCATTCGTCAAAGCCATTAACTCATTATGATTACTATGACCAAGAGCCACATCTCCGAAGACCTCCTTGTACCTAAGAAAATTAGACCAATGGGTAAGACCCTCCACCCAATCAAACTCATTCCCATTACAATCCGCACCAGAGTTTTCCATTGACGAAAATTCCGGCTTCTTAATTTTTTGCTTAACAAGCAAATACTGATGCCTCATGTTCTGGACCTTAGTGGACACATCCTTCCAAGTCCACTGCCAGGGATAGGCAACGGGATCGCGAAGATGGTGAACCAAATTGACATAACAAGCAACGGGTTTGAATTTTTTCTCACGGGTTTTCATCTTGGCGAGTGTTCCGTCAGCAACCATATCGCCGTACTTATCAATTAGGGTTTTTTCCTCAGCCTCGGTCCATTTCTTTCTTCTAGGAGGCATCATCGGGAACCGATCCCAGTATCCTCCTCGAAGATCACAGTATCGGATATTTAATTTTATAGCATCAAAGACTAGAACCCACCACAATTCAATCAGGCAATACGACCGACAACGAGAGCAGCAAATGGATAGCACTTACCTTTTGTGATGGAGAACAGAAATCACAAGAAGCGCAAGTGACAATTGAAGTAAGAAGCAGGAGCAGGGGAAGTGCTGAAGAGTGACTTTCTCAGGTTACCGTAGGAATCAGGATCAGAGAGGAGAGGATGAAATTTCCACTGAAATTTTATTTTCAGAATAAAGTTCGATTTTTCCTACTGATTGGGCACCGTTTCCATTGTTCGCAACGCTGTCGGAGTGGCTGTCCTTCGTGGCTACGTTTTTCCTTTCGCCTGGCCGCTCAGGTTCGTTTTCGTTTTTTTAAAAATGAGATAATGCCTATGTTTATCTTTGACTTACACAAAAATAACTTTTTATTATATCCTCAAACATTTTTTAAATTTCATCAATAAGTGCCCATATGTAGTTAAATTTTGGGAAAATCATCCTTGAGCTACCTATTATTTTCTTTAATGTTTAGCTAAGTGCATGTGTGTTTTTCAGAGAGAGTTTTGTTTCTTTAAGAAATCCTTAAAAATACTTAAAAATAATAATTTTATATAAGTTAAAAATAAAACTTCTTTCACATATTTACCTAAAATCATTTAAAATAAACTAATAACAACATTCACTGACAGTTTGAGGAATGAAATTAAAAATAGAAAGAAATTGTAGAGACTAAAAATACTAAAAAGGATTGAGGAATGGAATTAAAAATAGAAAGAAATTGTAGAGACTAAAAATACTAAAAATGAACAAGGAATAGAATTAAAAATGGAAATAAATTATATGGATGGTTTCCCTGATTTTTTTTTACTTAACACTTGAATGGAATTCTCCATGGAAGATTTAGAGATTCGGGATTCATTACGGTTATTAGTTAATAAATAAACAAAGGACATAGGCTCGTAAGGCGTACAGTGACAAGGAGCTTTTAGTCTCGTCCCCATGCGACGAGATGACATGTTAATTCAATGATCTTTCAAGACTTCCACTTGCTTGTTTCTCCTTCCCCACCTTATGAATAAATCAATAATGAATGATTGTGCATGAATTGAAAGGCAAAGCCCTTCAGTTTCCCGGGCTATGTTTGGTTTGATGGAGGGGAAAGGGAAGGGATGGATGGGAAGGGATTGAATTGTATAAGGTTACCTTGTTTGATTTAATTAGAGGGGAAGGAAGGGGAATGATTTTTAATGATCTTTTGTTTGGTTCAAGAGAGGAAGGGAGGGAAGTTAATAATCAATTTACCATTTTACCTTTATATGTTGATTTATATTTATTTACTTATACAATTTATTTAAATTTGTTTTCACTCATGAAAATTAATCACTCATTCTATTTAATTAGTTAAAACAATTATTAAGGTACTTCTATCATATAATTATTTAAATACTTAAAAAATGGGATTTATATGTAGCTTAATTTCAAAATGTTGAATTTATGCTTAACTTGCCACCTTAATCCAATTTGTAACTAGCAAAACGTTCAAAGAGCAGAAGAGGAAGAAAGTGTTGGTTAACTGAACTATTTTTAGAGAGTAGAGGAAGAGGTTGAGAAGTGATGCATTTTAGCCTACCAAGGGTATGTATGGGAATATAATAAAATTTGTGGGAGTAAATTAGTCATAATCTTTGGCTTCCCTCCAAAAAACCCCAATTTGGAAGGAATCAAAATAAGGGAAGGGGAGGGAATGAGGGGGTATATTTTGGGTTCCCTCCCCTCCAAAATTTTAAACCAAAGGGAGGGATTCATTTTTCATCCCCTCCCCTTCCCCTCCCCCAACCAAACAAGCCCTAAAAAGAGGGGAAATAAAAGAGAAATATCTGCTGCAAATTTCAATTCAAATCTTGCTCCAAAAAAATTTTCAATTCAAATCCCCTGCAAAAAGCATGTGATTGGCAAAAAAAAAAAAATCCCCTGCAAAAAGGAAAAGACAGAGAAGAGAGGAGAGCTAAATGACAAGTTTGTGATTGATGTCCCTAAAAGCATGTGCGTGAGGCAGTTGAGCTGCGCAAGTCTTCTAATAATATAACACGAAAGGTGAATGCCTGTTTGCTTTCCCTGTTCATTTGAAGAAACCAGAGAACTAGGCGTCCTCGTCCTGTCCCCGCCACCCTGCCCCTGCGGGTTTCAATGAATTTTAAGAACCTTTCATCAGATGACATGTCTTTTCTACAACACTAGCCGCAGCTTCTGCTTCATGTGACTTGGGAAACAAACACCGACTCGAACTCTGTCTCTCTATCTAAGCTCGGGTGAAAGATTCGCACGGGGCGGCAGGAGTTGCAGCTGGAGAATTGGGTTCCGAGGGTTTGGAACCCATGTCTTTGGTCTTGTGAAGAAGGAAGGTGCCCCCTAATATTGTCACAAACCCACACAACTCCGTTGCTATCTGAGATGCATTCTGAGAGTCCCACTCCTGCATCACCATGTTATATTCCAAAGCTCCCCAGTCAGAACATGCTCACCAACATTTCTGTTTTTTTTTTTTTTGGTTCAGTTGTTAATTTATTATTATGCAGCACCCTTATCAAGTTCTTATTCAATGGAGCTTTTTTTTTTTGTTAATACTAGTTCACCCACCTTCTAGAAGAACAGCATGCTGGGTTTAACCATTGAAGTGTTAATTAGTTTGTCTATTTTCTGAACTCTCCATTGAGTGGGAAATGCAAAGAAACGCAGGACCATGTGTAGTAGTAATGAGCATTAGACACGCACCTTGAACATGATCACGCTGGCTACTATAGTAAATGTTGTGAACATCACGTAGTAAACTGGTGATACGACCGCAGTGTTGAAGGTGTCCAAAGCCTGCGAATATTATCGTTTAAGAAATGATGAAATTGAAATCATCAAACCATTAGCACATTACCGTTTTCCAGTCTACTTTTGGCATAATCAGTTGTGGATGTGAACATATAACGCATCTTACCTTGTTCAAGTAATTAATCTGCAAAAGACAACATCCTATCACAAGCAAGGTGAAGAACCAGGTCACAAAGTATTTGAATTGATTCATCCCTTCAAATGAAAGTTTCAACGCTATTCCTACAGCTTTCACACCCATAACCTGCACAAAATTGAAAAAAGGTGACGTGCGTATGTGGAGGATTGGATTGATTTTCTGGCAGTAGCCACCATCACATGTGAGATTCACAAAAATAATTCATTGGTACCGTAAGAGAGCCGACGAGAGAACATATTCCAACATAAATGATCATATGCGTCTGCCCATTGCGTGGTACATACAAGAAAATAAGGATACAAACAGTAATCACAACAGCTATAGTGTACACAAGAAAGCCTGTTGATCAACAATTTCTCACCGTTAGCTGGATTTAGCATAAAATAAATTAAGGATAAAGGCCTAAATTAATTTGCTAATTAGTGCAAAGAAATCGTTAAAAGAAAAATAAGGGCATAGAATATACCCGGTTCTGTGGCGAGTTCCCAGACTTCCTTAACAGAATGAATGTTTCTCTCATGTGGTGCATGCAAAACAATAGTTGTAGAGCCCACCACACACAGAGCACATCCAAGCTGACCAAACACATGCAATTTCTCGCGGAGGATAAAATGAGCTAGCACCGCACTGCGCATTGATGATATGAATTTGTTATATTTCTCTTTCATGCGTGCATCCAAATTGAAAATGAACATCCAAAATGGGTCAAAAACAAGACCCAAAAAAAGGTCTTTAACAGTTATGAAGAATGCCGTTGGTTACCTGAAGATGATGCTTAAAGCTCCTAAAGGAGTTACGAGTATAGCAGGAGCAAATGCATAAGCAGCAAAGTTGGCGATTTCCCCAAATATCACTAGAAATAATATAAGCACAAAGTTTAACATCATCCATAGGAATAGCCCTTCAAATATGGAGTCGTATACACTACGAGAAGGACTAAGATATTAATATAGGCGGGATCAACGTAATAACTACTTTCCGACCTTTTCATCTGGCCTTGGAGCACAGACACAAGTCTATGGTATTGCTAAACAGTACTTCATGCGAACATGTTGAAACGGATTAGAAGTTATAATTCATAGCTATCCTATACAGAAAAAGTAAGCAATCCGCTCCGTATTAATTGAGCAAATCTCTTGACAAAATGAATCAAAGTTATAATTCATAGCTATCCTATACAGAAAAAGTAAGCAATCCGCTCCGGATTAATTGAGCAAATCTCTTGACAAAATGAATCAACTCATCGTTCGATGAGGAAGAAAGAAACTGAGTTGTGTGATGTGATGACCTCTAATCACAACATGTCAAAGTATAGAAATCAAAACATAAAATACATTAAGATGATTATGCCTCCAATCTCTATAAATATTTGCCATCAGATTCCCTGTTACTCCTTCATCTAGAAGGCAAATTTTATGGGTGTTTTTCCCCCTTTTTTGGGGCGGGGGGAGCAAAGGCAATGATGTACCAATAAAATACTGCAAAAACGACAATTAAAAATCACTTACTTGTGATCATTCCCATCCACCACCATGGTTCAAACAGGTATGCATGCCCTCCGGAGGCTGATCTTATTAAACACCACGAAATAATGGCAAGTGAGGGAAAATTTTTTTGCTTCGTAAAGAAAGCAAGAAAATGAAGGAAAAAATGAAATAAAAAGGTGAACCTGCTCTGTTCCCCATATTCCCAGCCCGTTGGAGACCCTTCTTTTTTATAATGAAGCTGGAACCAATGAAAATGCTCGAAGACACAGCGAGAACGAGCCCTTTTATGTTGTCAGACGATATCCCCATATATCACGAAAAAAGAACGAAAGCACCCAAATATTCTTAACCGAAGATTGCAGGGCAGCGCCAAGATGAGCAGAAGTTCTTCTAATATGGCACGTGAACGAAAAGTCAGAATTGAGAAAGGGCAAGAACAAAACAAGCTGAGATTGGAAAACAGAGCATACCTTCTTGGCACCCTGCAAACAAATATCAGGCGAGAAACAGTAAGCCTAAAGGAAGAGAAAAGTGCATTTGAGAATCGGAAATTTTAGTAGGTTTCTTCAGGTAGCTTTTGAGGGGATGCCGAGGAAGAACGAATGGCAATCGGAGAAAGCAGAAGGGCAAGGTGGCTGGCTGAAAAGGGGCACGAAGAGAAAACGTAGAGGTGGGAGCAACACGGAATGGTTAGTCCGTTTGCATTTGTGCCCCACGAACGAATGGGAAAATACAGCCACAACTAAACATGTTTTACGCGGATCTCGATTTGCTCCATTTTTTCCCCATATATACTCTTCCTCAGCTGCGATCTCATCCGTTGTCTTAATCGACGGATCCCGTTATGCCAAATGGTTTCAAACGTGGATCATGCATAATCTGGACCGTTGGTTTTGAATCAGTTCTCAGCCAAACGGTCCCTTCGCCATAGGGGAAAACCCGATAAAAAGTTTTTTTTTTAATTTTAAAGAGTTAAATGATCTAACATTCTGTTATTATAATCATCGTTTTCTTGAAAATTATTTTAAAAATAGATTTTCAAGTAAAACTTATACTTAATTTTTAGAAGTAAAATCTAGATTTTAAAAAGTGATTTATACTTAAAAAGTTATTAGCTTTTACGGATTCTGAGGTAAAAAATGGGTAGAAAAGAGAAAGAATGAAAGGTAGAAAAATGAAAGAGAAGAAAGAAAAAGTAGGAAAGTGAAAAGAGTAAAAAAGATGGAAAAAGAAAAAGTAGGAAAAAAGAAATCTAGATTTGAAACAAAAATTTTATAACCAAAATAGTTTTTTTAAAAAAAATGTATACTTGGACAAAACCTAACTTTCAAGAAGTGATAGAAAATAAGCCCTAAATATATGTTTGGTTTATAATTTATGAACAAATAAACATTTGCCAGCTCAAATTGATATTTTTCCAAAGGTTCTACAAAATTATCTTTTCATGTGCCTTTTTTTTTCGGTTTTGCCAATTGAATGTTAAAAAAAAAGTAAAAAGCAGTCCAGCATTAATTAGAGAAAAGTTTGCTTTTGTTTAATCCAATAACAGTCTGTTTTTTTGTACAAAAGTATAATGTAAACGTACACTACATCCTAAATTTTAGCACCTAATGCTTGTTATGATAGAATTATCTGTAATATAAATGAGGTTGAGGAATTTTATAAAACACCCCATTCTTATGATTATCGATGATAAGCGATAAAATAAATGCATGACTTAATGATCAATTTGATATTATTTTATCAGTGAATAATTTGCTAAATATAAGTAACTTGTAGTACCATAAAAATTGCAATAGTATTTAAAATAATTAATTATTATTTTACAGTCTAACCGCTATAAACATAATTGAGTATTGCATTAATTTGCACATGTTGACACTACTTAAATTAATGTTAAAAATACTTTTTAAGTGTAATTTACAATCTATAAAATAAATACGTGTTAAAATTTTTATTTCAACTTGTAAGACACGCTTCTCAAACGGCAATACAAATAAGCTTGTTGGGTGCCAGCTTAACTTCTTTTTAATAGAAAATTGTGAAGATAGTATAATTTTAAAAATAAATTTAGCTTCTTTTAATACAATAAATTTGAAGGTATAAATATATGAATCTTAAGTCTATGTATATATAGCAAATAGCGATATGTTTTAAACTTTAAAGAGAGGAAATTTAATGGCAAAGCTTCTCGAGAGCTCAAAAGAACGTTCAACCAGTGGCGGAGCCACTCAATTTTTAGGTGTATATGTAAATACTTATTAGATTTTTATTTTCCACCAACTGATTTTTAAGATTTGAACCCACTCAAATTATTTATACTTGTAAGCTTGTTGTCATTTGTTTAAAAATAAAAAATTGCCCCAACTGATTTATGGTCCTGGCTCCGCCACTGCGTTTAACATTATTTTTCCGCAAAACAAGATAATCACCTTCACATATTTACCTCGATTTATGTAAAAGTACTTCTTTACCGCTTTTTCAAACTAGCTCTATATAACTTGTGGATGACGATCCAATGGAACAAAGGCACATGAACATTACGTGATATGTTTTAAACTTTAAAGAGAGGAAATTTAATGGCTGAACGGCCTAAAATACAAAGTTCACGGTATTAATAAAACAAAACGAAAAAGAAAAAAAGAAAAGAAAAGCAAAAGGATTACGTGGAGAGCAAATAATGTGGAGAAGGCAAGATAATGAAGGACAATTAATAAACTTTAGTGCGTGGGCTTTGAATTGCCGTGCCACAATTGAATTTATCTGCATCTTTTAATGTCACCCTATAAATATAGTCAACTTCTTTTTAAAATCAAAAATATAAATGAATTACTTAATCGTATACTACTTCTCTCATTCTATAATGACTTATTTGATCAAATTTATAAGTTATATGATTAATTTGTTACTTGAATGTATAAGTTTACTCACAATTTATTATGTGTTAATTTCGCTATCATGTGTTATAACGTGGATATTAAATACAAATAAAGTTATAAAGTTGTTAAATTTAAAATAAAGTTGATGAGGTTTTAGGCTTTCATATGAAATATGTTGGAAGTGACTTGTAAAAAAAATAAAAAAAGTAGTTACTTAATTAGGCAAACAAGTTAATTAGGTTCTTTAATTTTTCAATAAAAATCAGTCAGTTCTTATTAAGTATAGGAGCTAGTATTATGGATCATTTGCAAAATTTGACTTGGTTTTTTAGGTAGTACAATTTACGAGTTATCTATAAAAAGAAGTCAACAGACAACTTGTACGAGCAGAGTGGTTTACAAAGGCGGTGACAGAGAGAATAAGACATGCAGCAGAAATGGCTTCATTCGCAAAGATACTTTTATTCCTGCTATCCCAAAGCCTCCACCATAGAGTGCCGAAATAGAGCCTCCAGTGGATCCAATCAATAAACGGTTTAGCAAAAAATTCTGCTAATATATCTTGTGGAGGAATTTGCATCCAGCTTTCCTTGGCATAGGGCCAGGAGCGAAGGACATGGTCAAGGTCTTCCGATCCAGCTCCGCAATGGTTGCAGGTGTCGACGACCAAGTTCATTTCCTATGAACGCTTTCAGCATTTGTGAGGAGTCTATTCATAAAAGTCAACCAAAGGAAAGTTCGCACCCTTTGTGATACTAACCATTTCCATATCCAATTCTATTTCTTGCTTTGGTCAGAATCCCAGATTCGCAGTGAGGTCCCAATAGCAAGCATCTTTGGGGCACGAATGGCTGAGGGGGATTAAACAATGCGGTTTGCAAGTTGAGGAAGTGTGGGGGTAGAAGGTGACGGAAGGCGTCCCTCTTCCACTGGCCATTGTTATCTATGTAATCATGAAGGGTTTTGTAAATCTCCATCTCAGGCACATCAGCAAAGGTGAGGAGTTTCAACGGACCCATGTCCCCCTCCCATTGGTCATGCCAAAATGGATGGTGTGGCCATCCCCAGGTTCCCATGCAATATGCAGAGAGCCACTTTGGTTCTGAACTCATAATTAGAATCTTCCCCCTGGTTGTAATTTGCTCTTAGAACTCGGACCCAGAGTTCATCCAGCACACTAACCAATTGGAAAACTGGTTTAGCAAGAAATGCTTGGTTTTGGCCCGTGAGATTTTTTAGGCCACAACCATCATGAAGAGTAAGTTGGCACATCTCTTTCCAATTTACTAGGTTTGGCTTTCAGTTGGTACCCTCAGATCCCTAGATGAACCCTCCGATTATCCTCTCAATTGCTTCACAACAACCGGCTGGGAGGAGCGATGTCGGCATTGCATAGAATGGAATGGGGTTGAGAGTTATTCGACCCGCTAGAGACAGCGTCCTGGCCTTCTAGTTGGCGAGTTTCGCCTGAACTGAGTCAACTAGATAGCTGTATGTATCCTTTGAGTTACCGAGAGCCTGGTAGAGGGACACCCTAGTATTTAACTAGCCTGTCAGCTCCTTGTAATTGGAGAAACTGGCTAATTTGGTCTGCTTCTCGCCTCCTGACATTTTTTGAAAAGTGAATTCTTGATTTGCCTAGGCTAACCACTTGTCCAGACGCCTTACAGAACTCCTTTAAAATGGTCTGAATAAGAGTAAGCTGGTGCTGGGATGTTGTAGCACCCCTTTCAAACAACTTGTATACTTAACGTTCAAACAGTTAAATAACATTTAGATTTGGAGACTCGATCTCAATCAACATTCCAATAATTGTGTATATAGTAATTTCAGATTGTAACTCGAAAGTTGTTTAAAAAATGAAATTTATTAGAAAAACATTTTATATAAAAAATATCTACCGTCGACAACTATTTTAAAAGTGAGGGTCCATTCGTGCAAACTTGCCGCGTTCCCCTGACCGAGTACCCTTCCAATTGCTCGGATTATATTCTTCTTGTAGTACTTTGTAGGAAGTCCCGGTATACTATTCATGCTACCACCTGAGAGATAGAGTGTTGAATAAAAGATAAGTCAGGCGACCATAGGTGTACCATGAGATACTAACCTGTAATAACCTAAGGTCGTTCAGTGAGAACAATTGCAATGAAGCAACCTCCTTAGAGGTCTATCAACCGGAAAGTACCAGTGAACTTCCCACATTCGGATGAGGTGGTCCCGAAGGCGTTGATATCCAATGGGACGTCCAAGCAGCTTAAGGACCACTGAGTATCTCATACCATCTTCAAGGGCTTTGTGGGCTCGTGGTGAAATTTTGATGGAGGGGAAGATGCCCTTTTTGCCAATGTCAATGAGGTCTCCTCAGCTTCAGAAGCTCAGTCTCTGTTCAGTAGTTTATCTAAGAAGGATGGGGTAGAGGTGGATGGCCCAGACTCAGGAAGGCTCTGGTTTCTCCTAGTATCCTCCTCCATTGGAATTCCAGACTCAATAGCAAGCATGCAACATCCTGACCCTATTGAGAAGTGGAACGGATTTTAACTTTCTTGGTGAACCTGTTGTCTTGATGATGCTCCTCCGATGTGGGACTTTGATATTAGGGACAAGTGTGACCAAGAGGAGGCCATCTTCCTTCTTTCATTGGTCCTCATTATCCTTCGCTTTTGCTCCATGCCTACCATTGGAGCCATTTTGTGCACAGTTTCTCTCCCTACTTTTCTCTCTCATCTTCAACTTCTTACCTGTGTAATGTTTAAGTTTAAAAATATGCCCTGGCCATCTGAGCCCCCGAAGCATTGCTAAACTTCTGTATACCAAAAAATTTTTTTCATTTAGATTTTACCTTGTCTTTTAACTCATTTTTACTCAATTATTATGGAGTTGGGATATCATTTACAAATAACAATTAAGCCTAGAAGCGAGATGTCCTTTTACTCATTTTCAAGTGTTTATGCATTACTAGACCTACGGATAATTTTGTTTTCAAAAAATCAACGAGAAATTTCATTTCATATTTCTTGAAATGCTCAAGGCAAAAGGTTACATTAATAGCCGCAACGGTGTTATACTACCGCGTTAAGCATCCAAAAAACAATAGAATATACAACAATGGAATGGCAAGAATTGCTCTCTCAAACAAAAAGAACCGCTTTAACGTGCAACTAGAACTACGCTGAGACTGGAAGCTGCAGTTGACTTGCAAAAGAATACTATTAATCTTGAAGTCGAAATAATTCAATGCATCCATCTGCCCATTTTCAAAGTCAGAATCTTCCTCTTTTTATTGGCACGATTCTTGGCAGAAATTCTCATCTTACGCTTGGCATTTCGCATTGGATTAATGACGGCCATGATCTTTTCTTCTTGTTTCTTTTTATCTCTCTTTGCCCTTAGCTTCTTCCCAATGAGGTTGTACACCTGCACAAAGTTCTGCGTCCCCATAATGTTCTGTATCTTCTCAAGGCTTTCTTCCGCTAACTGCTTCACATTATCTGAGAATGGGGCAGAAATTAGTCAAGTAAATAATAATAAACAATGCATAACAAAAAAAGACAGATGAATTCAGAACCACATAAGCTGAGTGCAAGAGTTTGGCTCGCAGGCAAATGGTATAACATACAATGAAACAATCCAATTTTGGTTATTTTCCTACTTTTCCATATTAATTAAAACGAGCGAAGAAAGGGACTTACCGGGGATCACTTTGCCAGCAAATCCTTCACAGACTTTATACAGAGGTAGTAAGACTTCAGATGCATAATGCAGACAGTCATCCTGACTCATCTGTGACATTACACTTTTAAAACTGTTGAAGACTATTCCCATCTGCACTCAAAAAATCAAAGTACTTTAGCTAATGGGCACATTTGTGGAGAGAAAGATTATACACACAAAAGGAAGGGGAGCGGGAAGAACTCACAAAACTTGCATACAAACCTGGTAAGTCTCCATTTGAAGGGCAATCTTCCCCATTTTCCTAAGCAACGCTGAGACAAGAACATGTTGGATATTATTTGCACTCTGCTGGTTGCTTTGTTCATTTACAGAAGATACATGAAGTAAGAACAAGCTTCTTTCCTTCCTTGAATCAAGCAGGTCAAAAGCTTTAAGAAACCGGTCTTTCTCATGCTGCTCAAGAGCAAACCAGAATGCAGAAGGATCTACGGGTGCAATTTGTCCCATCACAGAATGGATCCCACAAACAGCAAAGATGATACTTTGGTTCATCAGGTTGGCATCGGCATCATCCATGACTGGGGTTTTAAGTTGGCAGCAGAGTGAAGCAGCTATATGAAACAGTCTGCCAGGACTCATAAGAAAAAAACCTGCTAACGACTTCTGATGATGTTCTTTGCAAGCATCAACTACATGCGTGAAGTATTGGGCTATAAGGTGAACAGATCTGCTGCGTATCCATGAATGTGGGTGCAAAAGCATCTGACCTATTGCATCCCATATGACCTGAAATTTGTGCACTTACATCTTAGAACCTTGGATACTCATAGTCTGTAGACGTGGAAGAGAAAAATAATGATAATTTTTTTTCAAAAAGGCGACTCTTAATGATTTTGTGATTGGCCAAGATAGATTGCTCTTAAGTGATAGCAAAAATTTCTGTTTGAGCAAGAGGGGCAGGAATCTGGAGTTCCTGCTTTGAAACAGAAATTGATTTTTTCCGATAATCAGCTAAGTTTAATATATATATATATATATATCCAACATTTTCTTTCTACTAAACAAGTTCTTATAAATAATTCAGAAGAAAAAAATTTAAAACAAATTAAAAGATATCCTAAACAGTATTGAGACTGATCAAAATGTTTATCAAATGGCAAGACTGAATGTTGACTGCTGCTTCATGGCAAAGCTTTTTAAGAAACCAGTTTCATTTTAAAAAGGAAAAATGTTTTAAAATAAATAAAAATTGAAAGCGATGAAAATGACACTTAAGGGTATATCAGAATTAAAGGAAAGAAAGGAAAAGAAAAATTTAACTACAATATTAATGTGCCTGTCATGCACTCTATTATCTAAATTCTTATATGCATTAAAAAGTTGTTGATGAGGGATTTACCTCAAGATCCCCAGCAAAGCATAACTCATGGAACTGGTGAAGCAACTTCTCTAGCATAACTAAAGAGTAGTATGCTTCCTTCCAATGGGGAAAGATAGATTCACCAAATTCAATCTTCCTGTCATTCATTACATCTATGGAAGACTGCAAGATGCGATGAGCTACCGGTAAGATAGTATCAACATGTCTATAAAATCCTTTGTTCAATACTTCAATCAGCAGCCCCAAAACCTGTAGCAACATATTTAGATGTCATTATACATGATAAACTCAAGAACATGTACAAATATGCGCAAAAGCAAAAGCTTTTAAGACAAACCATAACAAAATTTACAACCAAATTACACACCGAGAGGTCTGAAAAAAAACAAGTCAATACAACAAAGCAGTACAACAGTTTTTGAAAGACAATGAGAGTGCACATAAAACAACGTGGGAGCCCCAAAGCTATGCTTTGTATTGAATTTATGATTGACCGTATAGTTATGAGGATATTACCTGCGCAGCAGCACCCCAAAGTTGCTGTTTCTCGCCTAGATACCAAGATAGAGCATACTCGAGAATGGAGTTGAGTGAATTTGGGCTTACTGAACCAATAAGCTCCTTTATAGCAGCCCCACTCATCGAACGAACAGAATTATCACTGTCATTGGCTAAACAGGCTACTAAATGGACAAAAAATATCTGCGATTGCTCATCCAAAACACTTCTCGGAAATTTGACAATAATAGCATGAATCATTTCAAGAACAGATTTTCTTCCAGTTGAATACTTATACCTGCAATAATTAAAATATTTATAACCATATAGGTAGAACAAAAGAAAATAGCTACAATAACCAACCATCACGTTAACTATTCTAGACCACTTGCCTTAGATTAGTAAGAAGGAAGTCAAGATGTTGTTCCAGGCGTTTTGTTGAAAGACGATAATCAAGCAAAAATTGCAACAAAATCTTACTGCACTTTTTGCGAATCGATTCAATTTGACTAGTCACCATCAGTTCAGCAACCCTGGTAATAAGATCATAAATTTCAGGTACAACAAACTTACGATTGACAATACCCTTGAGGAGTGAAAGGGCCACAGGAGATTGATTCCTTTCAAGGTCAACAAACAATGGAAGCTGAATCAGAAGGTGCAGCTGGTCTGATGTAAGTGTAATTTTGGTGCTCCGCAAAAGCACAGTTAGCAAAGTCAAACACGATTGCATTAAAGGACTACTAGAGTTCACTGTAGTGTGTGTAATGTTCAACAGGGAAGCCTTTAGTCTTTCAGCTTGGGATTCAAGGGATGGCAAGGGCAACCTTACTAATACAGTCAGACATCCAAGTGAAGCAGACAAAATATCCTCATATTTGGAGTACAGGCACTCACTAAGTATCCTGACAAAAGGATCAAGCAGGGAAAGAATATTTGCATCACTCATATCCTGTTTCATACCTTTAATATGTTTATGCAATATTCTCAGAGCAAACACCCTAATAAGATACGAGCATAATGAGCCACGTTCAAATCCACGGCCAGTAGACTTTTTATTAGCATCAATACAAGAAGGCTGCACCATGTTAATCAATTTATTTTCATGATGACAAGTTTCATCTTTAATCCCATCCTCGACGAGGCCATAAATAAAAACGAACAAATCAGTCTCATCTACTGACGGATTGCATTCAATACCAGCAGCAATATGCTGCAACATATTTTCCAACTTTGCCTTTACTTTTGGTGTGATGTTCTTCTGCATATGAGCTGTCACTGGTGCAAGAAGCTTCAATGCATAGCTTTTGAATGTGATGTTTTGGGCTATCAATTTCAAGGTTTCAAATGACTTTTTCCTCCTGGTTTCTTTCATCTTTGAAGCTATCTTTTCCACTTCCTTTTCTTCAGAAACATCTCCAAGAATGTCCATCTCGATCACATTAAGAAGATCCCCCAAACAGTAATCTAACTTTCCATTCACTGGATTCAAAAGACACTTAGATAAAATAAAATTGAGTGTGTAACCTAACACATGGAGTTCATATCCTCTCTTCAAGGTAGCTTGCAAGACCTTGACAATGAACTGCAAGTACTCCAATCCAAGCTCCTTCAAACAAGTTGCCAATGCAGACCTAGCTTCATCACGAACACTCTCTAGATGACTCTTTAAGAAGTTTGAAATTCGATGAACAATACTTGAAAGATGCAAATCCATTACCTCTGCCGGAAGCAACTTAAGTAGTTTCAATGCTGCAAGATTGATATTCACATTGACCTTTTCTGAATCAGAATTTAGCAACTTCTGTATTTTTGGGAAAACAACTTCAGACAGGCAAGTCTGTATCTCTCCGTTCACAACAGAAGTACCACAGTCCCCTGATGCAGCAGATGATGCAGTGACAGCAGTCCCAACATCAGAATCAGCACCCAATGATGGTTCTTTAGGGTGAGAGATTTCTGAAAAATGATATCTGTCCAAAATAGAGCATATGAGCCTAATAAAGACTTTCTGCTTGTCTGGACTGCTGGACATTCCCCGAAAGCATCTGATCAATAATGCATAGTATGACTTCCATTCCATCTGACCAGCCACAGAAGCGATGGTCTCTATACATGCATTTTTCATATGTTCCGCCTTCCCATCTTGTTCATCAAATAACATGTTGAAGAAGAGAGGCAAAAGTACTTTCTTGATGATGCCCTAGAAGCAACCACTAGCGAATTACATTCAATGGCAGAAAAATATTTATACATATCAGAGGATAAATTCATTACCTCAGACATCTTGTTCGTATTGATAATGTTTCTAAATTGCGACAAAGCCCTTACTCTCCTATGCATCTGCAGTATCAAATGTAATAACTTAAGAAATGTAGCCACCATTTTAAAGGCCTATGAAAATATAGAAAGTAATAACTGAGTAACAATTAAAACAGTTGGATAAAGTGATGAAATAAGCATTACAGTGGATAATCATGCCAAAGAAAGACAGCATAAAATAATTTAGAACCCTAAACAAGGAGGTTTGATAATAGTGCATATTTGGAAGTGAAAATTCTTCATCCTATGTAAACAAATAAACACAGTCGCCAAGAAAATGAATGCAAGGTAACCAGGAGATCTAAATACTTGGTGCAGCTTAATGTATTTGGAAACAAAACACTCCATGCCTATGTAAATGAATAAAAGCAAGGAAACTGAGAATGCAACTAAGCTTCCATTTCCTAGTACCATGCCCAAAATGAACTGCTTCCATCATCCCTTACAAAGTATGTTCTCCAAAAAACGCTTCCCTCCCTTACAAAGTATGTTCAATTAAAAAAAGAAATTGAAAAAAATTGATCGCATATCCTAAAAGAGAAAAAACTACGTGTTCCGATGAAACCTTCTCTTCTACCGAAGATTGGCCATTGATACATGATCAAGCCATTCATTGATACCAAAGCATACCTTTGGGTCAACCATGTTACTGAAAAAATCTACTTCAGCATCTTCACTGCACAGTGCCACAAGTGATTTAAGGTTTGACACTTCCGGAAGCTTTAAGACCATTTGACGCAACAATTTTATCCATCCCTGCAACATCATCATTCAGCATACATAGTGGATTTTTTGGGCCAAAGCACAAAGATGGAGTATTAAGTGAAGTTCATGGATGATTTCAGTGTAAACAAGTGTTCAAAACAAATATAACTATATAATAATACAATTAATTAATATATGATTGAGTGTGACTGGTCTAATCACCTTATCTCACAATGCATGGGACTTAGAAGGTGCCAAATTACATATCTAATTTTGATAGACGACTATGATCAGAAAGGGAGAAGGAGGATAGCTAAGGACTACTATAACAATAAAGAGAGAAGTGCAAGTTTTGCTGACATATGATGCACAAACATACCTAACTTTATATTACTTGATAATCTATAGAGCACAATTTAATAATATTATGATAAAAATGAACGAAATTAAGAACGCATAATACCTTTCTAACAGAAAGTACTCCATCCATTGCATCAGCCATATGCTTCAAAAGAAATTTGTTTGTGATACGCTGAATGCATGATCTTGTCCAACAACCATCAGTGTCTCTCATTACAGACAACTCTCCGTCACTGTTTCTTTCTTTATTAAAGATTAGGGCAGAAAAATCAACAAAGGACAGCAATGAATCACAGGCGCTAACCACAAATGTCAGCTCTTTAGACGACATGTCATGCACACAGTGTGACAAAACAAGTAATGCTTGATCAGCCTCAACTTCTCTGAAGAAGTCAATAGTAATGCTTTCATAAGCCTCTAGAATTGCATCATGATTAAGCCAACCCATAGAAGATGTTGCATTCAGCTGGCGAAGAAGTTTTGCCTGCATTGCATCAAAATAGCAAGGTATTACAGAAATTTACAATGTATAGAGTTGTCAGATAAAGTGACAAGGGAAAATTTACCACTAAGAGAATAGACGTATCAGATGCTGCAAGTGCATCAAGAAGATCACAGACCCTCAACCGCATATCCAGCTCCGCCAATATGTATAAAGGAGGAGAGAGCATTCAGAATTTTAGTCGTGCAACCATTGCCTAGTAACGGTATGAAATTTTGAATGACTTCCAAAACCTCAGCACAGGCATCTACAACAACCAAGAAAATTTCAATATCAAAGCAGCAATCCAGTCCAGAGGAAGAAAAAACTACGAAATATATGATAGGCACTCACCAGAAGTAATGGATTTCTTCTCAGTGAACAGAAGCAAAATATCAACAAACTGCTTTGCCAGATCTACATCCTTGATGTACTTCGGTAAAAATTTAAAAATGTTTAATACCATATCCCCAGGAGATTTGACCAGCTTTCTGGCATTAAAAACAGAAAAACACTGAGTGTCAAGTCTGAATTCTCTTATTTGACTTCTGCAATGATTATAAGGAGACTGTTTCTTTCTGACACCATATGTAACCAAAGCAATCAAAAGACATTCTATTTGTTTATTAGTCACTCATGTGATGGAAGTTTCATGCTCATACATTTCCTCAATATTTTTCTTTTCTTATTTGGAAAGGTTTGGGAAAGAATGGGATCTCACATTAAAACCATTCAGGATATGTACGAGGGGGTAACAAAAAATGTTAAAACACCTGGGGGGTAAGACAAACGACTTTCCGATTGGCCTACATCAAATATCATCTTTCAACCCCTATTTACATAATCTAGTACTAGACATTTTAACTGAGTCAATCCGAGATTAGAGAAGAGATCCTCATGTGCGTACCCTTTGCTGATGATATAGTTCTTTTGGTAGAATCAAGGGAAGAGATTAACTCTAAACTTAAGATTTGAGGAAGGGTTTTGGAGTCAAAGGGCTTTCATCTGAGTAGGACCAAGACAGAATATATGCGTTGCAATTTTGATAAGAGACAAGTTGGAAGTGATTTGGAAGAAACACTGGGGGGATCGAATCATTCCATAAGTGACAAATTTTAGATATATATGATCAATTATACAAAATGATGTTGAAATTGATGGTGATATTATTCATAGAATTTAAGATTGATGGTGTAAATGGAGCCAAGCTACTGGAGTTATTTGTGATTGAAAAATGCTTAACAAAGTAAAGGGAAAGCTTTATCATGCTGCTATAAAGTCAGCATTGCTATATGGTAGTAAAACTGAATATTAGGCTTTAAAGAGACAACATGAGCATAAAGTGAGGGAAGCTAAGATGACGATGTTGAGATGGATGTGTGACCATACAAGAATGAATAGGATTTGTAATGATGAAATTCATGGACGAGTTGGTGTGACGGTCATTAAGAAGAAAATGGTAAGAATCGTTTGAGGTGATTTGGACATATTCAGAGAAGGCCATTGGACGCACTAATAAGAAGGGTGGACCAAGCAGTGTGGAGTCCTCTGAAAAGAGGTAGAGGAAGATCAAAACGCACTCTCAATGAGGTTATAGAAAGAGATCTTTTAGTTAATAATCTACCAGAAATATCATCTACAAAAACGCAATAACATTGTGTAATTCATGTAGCCACCTAGTGGGATAAAGACTTTGTTGTTGTTCCCTTTAGAATTTATCATCCAATATTTACAGTTATAGCTTTGAAAACATAGTGATTATGGGATATTATAATTCCTCGCTAGATCTCAAATATCCAACTTCAACCACACATTCAACTATAAAGACCATACACTAATCCACACATTCACACGAAAAGGAGGAATATATGATCTCACAAACTTAACTAATAATAAGACATCAGAAGAAGTCTCAGCTCTATGCATATTTAGAACAAATAATGGAGGCAAAGTGCAACAACGGATATATTTAACATTACCTACACAGGCATATTAGTAAGATGAGATCATACCTCTTGATTGCAGAATCACTTCCAAATAGAAAGCACAAGCTGTCTACAAGTCCCATGATGTTGGAATTTAGAACTCTTTGTGCAGGATTGTCTTCATCATCCAATTCATTGTCAAGGTTCAACAAGTTATCAACGAACTTTAGAACACAAATTATAACTGCCTCAGAAGCTGATTTGACACGGAGAACTGAATATATATCAGATAAAAGACCCTCTTCCCGGCATAGTAAAGCCACAAGTTTATTGTTTCTACTCATGGCCACAAAGCAAGAGAAGAGCGAACTTGGTTTCTCACTACTAGCAGCTTCCTGCCTGAATCTATCAATCAAAGGTTTTACTGACGCAAAGAATAAGTCCCAAAAATCAGAACCAAAGCCATGGTCTTCATACTTATTAAGAACAAATGAAACAATTTTCAGGCACAAAGATCTCATATCCTTGAACTGCTTCAAAGTTGTGGTGGTCTGCACATATAAATTCAAAGATAAAATAAATTAAACAAAACAAAACAACAAGGGAGAAAGAGAAAAACAGATTCCCAGACAAAATTATACGTTGAAAATTACAGAAGTTAAATGTTGCAAACTTCTAGTTCCAAAATATGAGGGAAATTTTATCCAATGTGTATGTGGGTGAGGAAAGGGCAATCAATAACGGCATAAAAAATGTCCAATAGGATAGAATGTAAGACATTTCACTTTAAAGTTTTCTTTTTAAATAGAATTCTATTGTTATCTTTGGCTTTCTTAAGTTTTCTTTGCGCATCCTCAAGGGAAAGTTTCTAGCCAAGCACAACAGATTGAATGGGGATATATAGTCATCCAGGAACTACAATCATGCCAAAGCAAAATGGAGCATAGTCCGCTTCTCTCAAATTACTGTAATTTATTACAAAGTTGCAGAAAGGCTCATCATACAAGCACGTTTGAATGTCAAGCTGAATGTCCACATAGGGGTTTCATACTCCACTAACAGGACAGTGATTCAAGCCATTAAAGCATGGCACTAAAAAGGGAAGCCAAAAACAATGATTGTGATAAGCAAGAACTGCTGCCACTAAAACCTCAACAAAAATATTGATAGGGATAATACCAAAATTAATTTTATGGTATATACATGGTACTTCCTGCTATCAAGACCGACATCAGCCACCAATCATCCATTAGTTATCCAAGTAAACTGAGAAAAGTTCAAAACAAATAATATTCTACATTGATAACGATCAAAATATTAACATGATTCCACTTACTGGAGTGACATCTTCCTTTTGGGAAAATGAATCATATCCAGAATCGCTTTGATATGAAGAGAATTCTGTCAATCTTGCATTGTCAAGACTTGATGCACAGCTTCCCAATATCCGAACCACACATCCCATCAATAGATCAAGAAAAGGTCTAACATGCAATTCATCAAAAACACCAAGGACAACTTCAATAACATGCAGAAAAGCGTATCTCTTTTTCAAGGAAATCCCTGCTACACTTTCTGAGGTGAAATACTCCAACAAAGGTGACATTTGAAACTCACTAACAGAACCTCCAGGTAGAGTCCAAAACAACTTGGCAGGTCCATCAGTTTTATTTACTATTTGCAATGGCTTTATCATTAATGCAAAGAAAATTGGCAGCTCATTAACATCAACTTCAGCAATGAATTGCAAAACAGCCTTCCGATGATATATGCTAGTATTCTGTCAAAATAAGAAGATAATGAATGATCAGTTTAGAACTAGCCAAATTAAATGCATACCCAACTAATCAACACCTTTGTTTGAGGCCAATAAAAGCAATCAACTCACAGGTTCATATTAACTATACCTTCCGAGAAGCAAGTTCCTTTAGCATTCTGACTTTTGGCATCAACAGACGTATAACTAGTGGAACAAGATGCATTCTGTGACATTCCTCAATTGTGCCAGCTTCTCTAGATAAACTCCATGTTGTTAATTCCTCTCTTAAATTTTTCGAACTGATCAAGTTTCTCAAATTCTGATCATATGGTACAAGGTAGTCATCCTTCCAGGTCAACAAGCAATCCAGAACTTTCACTTGAACTTCAGGATCATTTTCTTCCATAAGCCTACCAAAAGCACATAAAGCAATGTCTTAAGTGGGGAGGCCTCCAATACGAAGTATGGAAGATGAAATTGAGCAAGATACAACTGTAATATAGTGGAAAAGCAATCCTACGATAAGTATGCAAGTAACTAATGAGCAGATGACATTGAACAAGATAAAATTGCTAAATAGTTTAATCCTCAACCTGCTTTGCAAAACCTCCTTAAGAAATTGACTCAAGTAAAATGACTTGGGATTTTTCATCAGCTTCAACAAGTTTAACCACTCTTTGAGCACAGCCTTCCACTCTTTGCCTTTACAAACAAGATTGTCAAACAATCCCACACTGTAATGTCATATAACAAAGGAGAACAAACTGTCAAACTGGGCAATTTGAGTAAAACATATTCAGACTTCAAAAAATGCAACGGAAAAATCGACCACATATACCTCACAAGGTCATCAATGTTGTATCCTAGAAACTTTAGGAATAAAGGTATGAATTGCCGAGACCGGGTTTCAACGACAGTTGGGATTTTTTGTAAACATTGCAGCAACAATGACAAGATTGTTACACAAGGAGTACTATCAGAAGCACAACTGACAAAGTGTTTGAAAGATTTGCCAAGGCCTGGGAAACAAATAAGCTTAAATAATGAACCAAAAAAAAAGCAGATTGGCAACTAAAGGTTAAAAGCAAGTACAATGGTAACGCCATTTCTTATCTCACTTTTCTCATTCATTTTTTATGGTTTACACAACCATGAATAGCAACATAGCGAATTTCTCTGTTTATCTTAAATTATTAAATCTAGCCAATATTTACATAATTTACAGCCAATTTTTTATCAATTAGTTGGCAAAAAGAAATTACCAATAAAATTAATTACAAAACATTAATTAAATTAGCTACAGTATTCATATAATACATCAAGAACAAGTCAGATTCAGTGATCAATTATTAATTGCATACATAATTTATAAATAGTGTTTCAGTCGTATTTAGATTACTTTAACTTTTGTAGGAGGGTGTCTTGTACTTTTCTAGCATAGTCATCTCTTTGAAATTTGTCTCCTTTTACACATGCGCCTATGAGAAACTCCAATAACTAAATATAGCATCCAAGGTATTAATCAAGTTGGAAAATACCGATTGGCTTATCAGGCAATACATCATTCGCACAATGATCTACCACAGAAGAGGTCTGTGATATCAATTGACATCGTTCAAGATAGCACACAAAGTTATCCCACACGAGGGCAAAATGCTGACTGATCAAGACTGCAAGACACTCCAACGCAGGATTCCAGAGGTAGCTAAAACGATTGTGCAAGATTCCAATCAATCCATTCAAAACAAGGGGCACATAAATGTCAGAGACCCTTCCAGCAGATAGGTCCATTTGGATCTTGGAAATCACTCGTTGAATGCATCTGCTGGTAGCAATTGAAATAGGAGTTGTTTCAATTGAAAGGAGGAGCTGAAGAACCTGTTATATCACAAAATTTAGCGCACTGCTAACTAGAATCTGAAGTAAAAAAATAACAGCTCAGACTACAGATTACATACATTACTTGATGAGCTATCTACATTGGAAACATGCGAACATTCAGTTTTCCTTCCCCTCTCAGCCACCTGCTCCGCCGAAGGAATTTCCCTATCAAGAAATTTATAGTGACAGAGTATTTTAAGAGTTGAAATGCGAATCTCCTTGTCTGAATGGCTCAGATTATCAGCAAATATGGTGACCACGCTGTCAATGCTATCTTCAATGTCTGAATGAAATTTTCTATGGCCAGCTTCTTCTAAAGGAGAACTAAAATTCAATAGAGAGAGTAATAAGAACAAGGCTCTGACTATCATGAACATAAGATACAAGAATTGAATAATAAACATGGAAAGATCGGTAAATATGTCTACAAACATTTAATTATAAATGCAAGCCACTTACCCATTCGTGGATTCCAAATGATCAGCAACAGCTGACAACACATATGAGGATGATCGATAGCTTTTTGCAAGACCCAAAAACTTTTCGGTTGCATCAACTCCAGAGATACTGTTGTGACATAGCCTATTATAAGAACTTAATGCAGCACCTATAATGCTTTCCCAAGCTTTTACAGAACCATCCGCAATGCAGCCAGAAGAAACAGCATCTGCCAATTAGAAAAATACATCAAAAGAAAAAAAATAGAGAGCCAGAAGCAAGAAAAATATGAAAAACTCTACCATTTTTATCACCCACAAGGTTAAAAGAAAAAAAGGAGAATAAGAAAGAGAATTAGCATAGCAACAAAACAATGCATCCATTGTAATGTATAAACAGGGCCAGATTCTTTTCAAGACGTGGATCAACCCCATCCCCAATTACAATAGCAAACACCATATCTTTGCCGTCTGATCAATATAATTAACAGTATGAGGTTCTATAAAAGTTGTTCATCTAAGAAGTAAATTGCAAAGAATAAAGGATGGAGATGATACCATGTTTAACTTTCACAAGCTGATCTACTGCATCTACAAGATCCACTAACAAAGATGGATTGGCCTTGACAACTGACATGTGGGAATAGCAGTTAACAGCTCCCCATAGAAGTGCCAACTTTCCTTCATCAATTTGACAATACAATTCACAATGTGTAATATCACTTATTGCTTTTTTGATGATTCCTTTCAAATGACTGGAAATCCTTGCAAGTGCTTCGGCACTTTTACTACCAACAAAGTCTTCATACTGTACATTCAATTGCATTTTCTCACAGAAGGACTGTAACAAATATATTACTTCTTCCTCTGAATTCTCCATCAAATCATCTATTGCACTAATAATCAGGTACTAGAAGTTAACATCATATATAGAGAGAACCAAACCATAACTGATTCATGCATATATATACAATTTTGAGGTTACCTGATAATACCCCCACTGAATGCATGTAGACAATGTTCCGTGAGTAACAACTCTCTAATGAAATGAAGTAAACTGCAACAAATGATAAAAACATCAAGAAGGAACAGAAACAAACAGAAGAATATGTCAATAAGACAAACACATTAGTCCAGTCAATACCTCGAGCTTTGCAACTCAAAAATAGGAGCCCACTGAGAAGCACACTCAGGTATCATAGACTTGTCATTGTAGCCATGGAGCCCATTAAGAATACCCAACATTAATTTCAGAATTTTGTCAATAACCAAAGATATTTCATCTTGGGACTCGATCATGCTAGAAGGTGTGATGTACATCCGCACAAGCAACAAGACAAGTTCAAGCATAGGTTTATAATCTGGCAAGTATGATGGCAAATAAGATTAGGAAAAAGCACACAAACCATGTAAACAACTAAAATGAGTACACTACTAAGAATGCAATTGGGAAAACCCAAACACGTGGACACAAACACACAAATCACAAGAATTTGAAGGAACCTATCAGCACCTAAACCTATTCCACTTTGACAGGCCACAAATATTACCAAACATACAACGGGAATAATGCGCATAAATTCTTTTTCAGTGATACAGTTAATTAATCATACAAAGCAGAAGATACTTCATATATATTAACTCACCCAAAACTTTTCGTCCATTATGTGCCTTTACAGCTGATATTAGCACTGACAGAAGGTACCTTAAATGTAAGATCCCTCCAGTACATGCACATTCTCTGACTTCCTCATATAAGCATTTCCACACCAAATTCAATTCCTCAGGCTCCATCATCTCACATAATTTCATGAAGACAGATTCTACAATTTTCAGCACAGTGCTTGACTCTGGATAGGAGAGAGAACAATAGTTAAAGTAATGAACCAATGCATCAAAAACCTGAAGTCGTTGAAGAATTATCTATATATACAAACAGCCACAACAGCCAACTATAAAGAATCCATCAAAAACCTGAGGGCAAATATGGGTAGTTACAGTAATCACAATTATTTTCACAAGTACCAGCAGATATGAAATACACGAGGACAAAAAATTTGCAGGACACCATAAAAACCCCTATGTAATTTTGCCACATAAAAATCTGTATTCAAGCTGTTCCCTCTTCAATTGTGACGAACAATTCCTTTTACCAGAGATAGATGCCCGCACATGAAGATGGACAGATGCACAGACACATGTATGCACCCAATCCATCAACTGTCACAGAGAAATGCACGCATCAATAGACAAAAACATGGCTGCATACAGGCACAAATGCATGTATTCCACTGACCAGAGACTCACACATAGACAAACACAAGATGCACAACCCACCCGCCCCCCAAAAAAAAAAGTCATACATAATATAATATATATTAGGGGGAGAGATTGCTTAAACTAGGAAGCAAGCTTGCCTTGGTCATCTTTATCACCAATAGAATATAGTGCTTTGTTTGTCAATAATTTCAATACTCGCTCTGCTCTTGAATGGAGTCTTAATGAGGAAACTGTCATAGCATGATAAAGTAGAGCTTGAACACCTGATTCTCTGCAGGGAGAGGGCTTCTTCACTGCTTCAAGCATGACCTTTCCAATTCCTGTCCAATCCATCAGTATTATAAGTTTTACAGCCATCCAAAAAGCTAAAGA
Organism: Vachellia pachyceras; assembly: GCA_025593235.1. Lineage (NCBI taxonomy): Eukaryota > Viridiplantae > Streptophyta > Magnoliopsida > Fabales > Fabaceae > Vachellia > Vachellia pachyceras. The sequence continues at coordinate 644 of JANTPZ010000514.1, read as the reverse complement.
AATGAATCCTCAAATCACAAGTTAAAAAGAAAAAACAGAATTAATGAGACCAAACAAAACAATATCAAACTAGGAGGCAGTGTGAGAGTCATTGGTCTAAACAGCTCAGACTCAATTGGTCTGCAATTGAAGAGGGAAAAAATGTTAGGATCACTACCTCTCTTAAGATGCTCATCTGGTGCATTTCTTAGAATAAATGACACAGCCTCCGCCATGAATTGTTGGATATACTCCTTTGGGTAATATCTCAATTTTGCCGTGACCCTTGAAGTGCCAAAACAAATATAAGAAACTTGAAAGTTCAATACTGTGCACGGTATCCATGTACTATGCAGTTTAAATATCTTTTCATCTTAGTGAAATACGGTTGGCTAACATAATTGTATGATCTAAAGATTAAAGTCACTGTTCTGTTTGCCCACACTTTGGTACCAGTCTACCAGAGAGAACTATCATTTAATTCTTCAGAACCATAAAAGTTTTTGACATGCCTCAAGCTGATAAGCGTGCACATCAAATCGAAACATGAAAAAACAACATCTAAGTACATTTAGGAAATAGAAGGCCTTATCTACACAATTCAGTTAATGCAACTTATGAATTTGACCAACTTTAGTGAATGAGCAAGCATGGAGGTGAATTTT
>JANTPZ010000513.1:0-31184 GCA_025593235.1 Vachellia pachyceras | reverse complement strand
TGGATGATGGTCGGAGATGTCCCCTGGAAGTAAGCGAGCGATTGAGTTATATTACAGTAGATTCTCAGTTGATTAAATTCAGTAATCGATAATTCTCATTGAATTAACTAATTAATTTCTTTAATACTGGGTACAGCATGTTCGTTGAATCCTGCAAGAGAATAAGGTTGATGATGAGGACAGAGTCCGAGGCCACTGGGTTGGGTCCGAGAAGAGGTTCGAAGTGAAGAGGAACTAATTATTTTAATTTAATCTCATATGACTGATGTATGTACAGAGGCTTCTTCTGTTGGTTACAAGAGATTATTAGAGCAAAATTAAGGGAAAAAAGGTGTGATTAGTAATCAAAGGAATAATTAAGAGAGATGAGGGATCAGAGATGTGGCCTTGTAAATAATTGTTGATGACGATGATTCTGTCGTCTCTCTGTCTTTGTAACGTGTACAAAAGCTGGGTTTGATTAATTTAAAGGTTTGTTTGGAAGCTATTTTAAAATAGTTTTTACAGATTTTGAGGTAAAATTTAGGTTTTGGAGAATAAATTTTGGAAAATAACTTTTACAGATTCCGAGGCAAAATCTAGATTTTAAAAAGTGATTTATGTCTGGGAAGTTATTAGCTTAATGGATTCCGAGGTAAAAAAGTAAGTATGAAAGAAGAAAACGAAAAAAAGAAAAGTACGAAAGATGAAAGAGAAGAGAGAAAAAGTGGGAAAGATGAAAGAGAAAGAAGGAAAAAAGATAGGAAAGATGAAAGAGGAAAAAGTAGGAAAAGAGAAGAAAAAGTAGAAAAGAGAAAATCTAGTTTTCAAATTGACGTTTTATAACCAAAATAGATTTTCAGAAATTTTTTTTGCTTGGACAAAACCTTAGTTTTGGGGTAAAACCTAGGTTTTGAAATCAAACCTAGATTTCAAAAAGAGGATGCAGACAAGCTTTAAGGCTGCTAACGGTCTTGCCCATATCCCAATTTTGTAATCCTCACTTTCAAATTATTATCTCATTATGTTCATTGACTGATGTCTACAATGGGTGGGTTTAGGCATTGTTGAGAGAAAGGAGTTTACAGATTTCGAAAAGAATTTATGAAATTCAAGAAGAATTTATAAATTTCGAGATTATTTTATGGATTTCGAGATGGTTTCTACATATTTCAAAATGGTTTTATCTTGACTTACTTACATCGTTAGGAAAAAATTTCTTCCCAAACATGCACGTAGTTCCTGCACTGTCTTCCTTTTCACAAGTTTTTTCTAAGCAACGGTATCTTCCAACCAACTCTCAATTTCCCCAGACTAGCTTTTTTGGCTTTTCAACTAACCAATTTAATCTTTTGAATATTATTGAAGTATTATTATCATTCTTTTTTGGAGTGCAGAAAAAAGAACATATTCGAGATACAATTAAGTACTAAATGTAAGCACTTCACTTATTGAAAATTCATATATTGATCCACCATGTTGTAAAAAACTAACTCCTTCCGATAAACTCAAATCAGTTGATTCCTTCTCAAACTTCCCAAATCTTTACACTTACTCTGCCTTTACTTTCGGTTATGTATGGAAAAGCTAGTCCAATATTAGGCACTTTCTCCTGTTACTAATGTAAGAGTTAATTTGCGAATTTTATTTAATCCTAAATAAAATGTTTCAATTTATTTTATCTCACATATTTATAATTTTTTTCAAATTAATTTACATAACTTGTAAATTAATATATAATTTGCTATCATGTAGAGCTATTTAAGTAGATCACGTCACATTTGTTTAAATAAAATTATCTCATTTTTTAATTTACTCAAATCAGTTAAATGATTTTTATAATAAGTAATATAAATACGGTCATGTATTTTTGACAAGGTCGGTTTTTTGTGTCTTCTGATCTCAATTTTCAAATTGGGATGCTTTATTAAATTCAACTACTTCGACAAATCCAAAACTCATGCTTCGGCCACATAAGCCCAGGGACAAACGAAAGCAGGGCCCAACATCTTAAGAGCTAGGGGTGTGATCCGGCCCAACTGGATTTGTTCCCTGACCAGAGTGAAAGAGGCATATGATCGTGATATTATTTAAAAGAGAAATTATGATGAAAATTTTTATATTGTACAGGTTAAACATGTATCTCGGCCAAAAAAATAGTTCAAACACGTTAAAAGCAAAGGTTATCAAAACCGGACCGGTGACTGAACCAGATAAGGTAGCGGGTTAAGGGGTCAGTGGATCACATGAGGAATAAAAAAATTAAAAAAATAAATCTTAATATACATTGGTAATTTGGCACAATCAAAATATCCAAAATTAAAAATTATAAAAATTAAGTAGTAAATTACATTACTAACAAAATAATAATTACTAAATCAATCATATATTTGTATGTTATCTATTATCTAACATTATTTATAGTTTCAAAATATTCATCATAAGAAAATATCAACATATAAATATGGTAAAAGCTTCTCTTTTTATTTTTTAACTTTCAAATTTGAAAAATTCATCCTTTTTCTAAAAAATAATTAAAAAGATGAGTAGATAACTAGATACAAACGTGACAGTAAACATATGCAAGGAAGTGGTTCTTTTTTTTAATGTTTTTACCATTTAAATTTTTAAAATTAAGTATTTAAATTTTTTATAAAATAATTTTTAAAAAAGAAAAGAAAAGTCAACCGGGTCGATCCAGCAAACCGGCCGGGTTGACCCCGGGTCAGTCCGGTTTGACCCCAACTATATTATTTACACGTTAAATTTAACAATTTAATATTTCCAAATCGTATTTACATATCAGAGTTGTGAATTATCAAGGAACCAGATGTCCTAGGGTGATCCTTTTCCTCTTCATGTCTCAAAAATCACTTATGGCTCGGTTGGTACGTTAGAATTGATTTTGATGGAAATGGAGATTAAAAAAAGGAGAGGCCAAAAAATCAATTCCATTGGTTACATCATAAATATCATTTATACCCATTTTGAATTGCAATTCCATTTTCAATTCCACCATACCAAATGTAAGAAATGAATTCTATTTCCAATTCCATCATGCCAAACATGTCATTAGAAAATTTTGTCAGCGTGAGCAGCAAACAAAAAGCACTAGTTACCAGTTCCACATATTTTTATCAGAAGCCATATAGGATTGTTGTCATTTTTTCACTCATATTACTTAGTGATATTATTTACCCTAAGCTTGGATGGAGAGAAAATGGGGAGGAAAGAAAACTTGGAGAGAAAATAAGGAAAGAAATGAGTTTTCCCCTGTTTGGATAGGAGAAAGACAAAGGGAGGAAGGAGAAGTTGGAGAGAAAATGGGGTGTAAATCCCACCAAATTTTCTCCCCAACTTTTAGAGAAAACTCTTTTTCCTTATCTACCCACATGCTCTTTTATCACTTTTTCATTGTAACTAATTAAGTTTAACATATAACTTTTTTTAAAATTCTTACTATGACTTTCTTTTTTTTATAAATAATAAAATTTAAGATATATTCTAATATCTAATTTATTTTTTAATTGCTTGCTAAAACCTCACAACATTAAAAAATATGATATATTCTTATCTAAGTTATTTTGTTTTGAAACATAATAACATGAAAATATATCTTTAATAAATAATTTGATTTTCAATTATTTAATGATATTAATGTTAATATAATTTTTTATTATCATATTTAATTTGATATTATACTTTAAATGATACTTTACTTGTTTCTATTTATTAAAATATTTTTATTTAAGAATATTTTAGTCATTCAACCATTTGCTCATTTTCTTTCCTCTCACCCATCCAAACAGGATGGGTGATAATATTTTCTCTCCACTTTTCTCTTCTCTCCATTTTCTCTCCTCCCAACCTTTCTTCCCACGCAGGAGCATTAGTGAAAACCAATATACTCTATACAAATTAAAAAAACGAGTAATATACACAACAGACTGATCTCCGTTGATCATGAAACTTAAACTAATGCCGCAATGATATGCCAATTCTCTCCAAGAATTGATAAAAACTATGGGAAAATTACAAGCAACTCCTAAGCAAGAAGATTAATTGCCAACAAGTCCCCTGGAATTAAGTTCCGACTAACCGATCTCTCGAAGAACATTGTGAAAACACACCAGACAAATTGTAAATTTTCTCAGATTGACCTGCAAATGTTGGAAGAGGACTTGTAAATCACCACGGGATGAAAAAAATATTCCATAAGTCCAACTCCAAAATTTTGCGAGTCAAACAGAAAAAAATTACAATTTATGGTGTGTTTTTTTGCACCGGTTCTTACTAATACGTCCCTCTAAGAACTTGTACAAGAAGTGAAGAAACACATGGGATAAGTAGTAAATATTGGAGGAGCACTTGTAAATCACCATAAGATGGGAAAAAAAAAAAAGCTTGTTTAAGATCTGCTCCAATATTAGCTAGTCAAAGAAATCTACAACTTGTCCAATGTGGTTTCTCTTTTGTGGTGAGCAAGTTCTTTAGAGACTTAATAGCAATAACTCAATTTTCAAGTACCTGTTAGTAATCAATTTCCTTGCCTAAAATTTCTCTGTAATTTTCCTGAAAACTAATCCCACGAATGATCTGCCACTAAAAGTTACCTAGACGCCAAGAATGGGGTTTCTCCCTTCATCAATATCAATGGTAAGGAGATGCTGTGGATCTGATCCGTTTGGTCCCTCAGAGTACAGCGTAGGCAGGTAAGCATGGTATGCCGGAAGGTATCGAGAGACAAAATCCCTCACCTGGAAAGTCACCAACCATGGAAGAAAGCTTGGTTAGCCATTACAAGTTGGAACACGCAAAACATTCGTATAGTGGCAATTCTGTAATTTCACGAAAAATATTTGTAAATGAACTTTCTTAATCTTGGTGAGGTGGCTAAAAAACCCCTTATACAAAGGACCAATGGGCACCTTTGGGAGAGCTATCCCCAATTAAACCCAACAATGCTCGAATATAACCTAACTATATTAGCCATGTGAAAACAAAAAGGACCCAAGGGAGTAACGCATCCATGTGTGTGTAGGTGTATGAGCAAGAGTCTTGGTTCAAGCAATACCTACTTTCAAAATCTTATGTCTCCTTTGGAACAGAGAAAAAACATCAATGTAAAGATGGGTAACATACCTCTTCATCAGACATTCCAGGCTTGCCAGCCTCCCTCATGGCAATCTCAGCCTGCAGATTAGAATATGCCATGACAAGGAATTATATAACAACTAGGAAAGAAAAATCCCTCTTTTTTGTTCTGAGGAGGCTAAGGTTGTTAAAGTAGTCTACCTGCAGACGCCATTGGTAGACACAACTTGGGTCCTTTATCTTGATGACTATCCATGAATTTATGAATTTGTCCCAAGCATCATAATAACCTTCAAGGTTTTTATTTACAACCTCTAGCTGAGAATGTAAGCACAATTGCATTTCAGTTCTTCAATTCACAACAATAAACTAAGAAATCTGCAATTTATGTAGTATTTAACTCAATTTGTGAATTAAGAAAAGAACTTTTCTTGGATTCTAACCTGGGGATCAACAGCCTTTACAGCTTCTACTGGAACGGGCTTGAAACCAAGCATCCAACCTTCGAATAACACAACCTAAACCACCATCAATGGATACAGGGAAAAATTAACAAATTTGAAGTGCTTATAAAATTTGACACAAATGTTCAAGTAAATTTGTTGTGGTTGTTGATATCATCGTCATGATCAAAGTTTTGACTTCGAAATGCAACTTAATATTGCTTGGTTCTCTTACCGTAAGCGGCCCTTCAATTTCAGGCCAGGTTGAAGGATCAGAACGGTCACCTCTTCCACTAAATGCTGACTGCAAGGTTACGTAATTTCACCATAAAAATCCATGAAATGAAGAATTGCCTCAACAACTAAATTATGCAGGTTAAGGCCTTACTTTGTCGTATCGAGGCAACTTCATCTTCGTACCTGGACATTTTTGAATTTGAGAGAAATCAAATGTAAAACACAATATCATAGAGAAAGAAGATTTAAATAAAGAGACCCACCTTCTTTTTTTAAATTGATTAAAGCAGTCAGAGTTTCAATTGAGAAATCAAGATCATGGCTTCCAGCATTCCCACGAAACTGAAAAGAAACAAGGAAAGAAGAATGCTTCAGTTCTCACAAAGTCTAGACATTATAGCGTTCTATCAAGACAACATGCAGATAGCTACCTCAAGAAGTGAATTCTCTGGATTTGATTCTCTTAGCTTAGTCTACAATCAAAATGTAAAATGTCATCCAAGCAAGAATTATCAAGACAATAATGACATTACCTGGAAGGGGGGAAAAGACACAGGAAGAATCTTTCTACATACCTGCTCTTCATGCGTCAAATAAAAGTCATCTATAGATATTGTTGCTGACTTCCTATAGTTTTCCATGCACCAGAGATTTGTTACTTAATGTCCGTTCTAGAAAATCTTTATGACATTGGATAAATTAGCTTCCACAAGATTATGGTTGTTACAGAATTCAGAACCTACCTGCCAGTTGTTCGAAAAAGATAATCAAGAGCAAAAACTAGAGTTGTTTTTCCACATCCTTGGGGAGCGCTAAATCCAATCTGAGTCGCAAAAATTGAAAATTGTAATGCAACTCTTGAAAAAAAATATATACTTGTTCTAGTTTTATGCTGTTAGTAATACTCTATGAATAACATTAAGATAGGTAGGCCCTCTGAATTGCAGTGCATTATATGGAGTCTGAATAGTGAGCTACACTATTTTATTTAAGGCTTATGAACGACCTTACTTGCCATAGATTTCATATTGTATAATGATATACAAAGAAACAGAATATGCGAATTTATAGTTGAAGCAAATATATATACCACTAAAGGAGGTATATCTTCTCCATCTTTGAACTTTGATTGATGCTCAGTGATTTGGTCTTCGCACCAAAGAAAGACCGGTACATAGTAATGATAAAGCCTGGCTTTTTGAGCATCAGTCAGGTACAATTCATTGAGTTGAAACAACTGAGATAGCCTCCGACCATACATTAACCACTTATCTATGGACTCAGCCACCTTCTCTGGTGTCAGACCTATTTTGTCCGTCAAAGGTCCTGAGCATATAAAATCGTAAAGGTCCTGTACTGCTGTAATTTCAGCAGGTTTTGAGGGGAATACAGAATGCAAAGGACCCTGTCTATACTCATTGCTGGTAACAGAGCAAAGTGGAGTGGAATTATGCTGGAACCATGAACTTTCACTGCCTGCATGAAGAAACCATAGTTATATGTTAAAGATGAAATATTAGAAAGTGTTATGATCAACAAACCATTTTTCGGGAAAAATAAATTATAAAAAAATGATGAAGACACTAATTCTTTCAATCACTGATTAACATTATTCCTAAGTCGAAATTATTTTCATTTTGCAAGAGCAGAGATAGAGCTTCACCAACCAAATGAAACCATTATAATGTAAAATATATACAACAAAAAATGTCTTTAAAATACGGAAAAAAATATCTTTTTTCTTTTTATTGAAGAATCCAATCATAGTTCCATGAGATAGTTGAAGTTTCTAGAGAACTAACTGTTATATGGGAATTAATAAATTAGGGACAATTAGACAACTAAAGATAGGGGATAAGTAGGGAAATAGGGAAAGAGGTAGGCTTGAACCAAAAATGGAGAAATCTAGTTATCTATCATAAATTTGACTAATAAATGAACCAAAAATACAAATCACAAGTTAGCAAATGTGTCAAGCAGGTGATGTCAATTATCAAGCTTCAAACTTCTCAGAAATATTTCAATTCTAAACAAACCTCCATAATTCTGAACTAGCTAACATTCTTACCCAATAATCTAATAATTCAAATTCATCTGAACACCCAACTAAAGTAATAAACCTCGTTAACTTTTTCTTCCCAACAAATCTCCACAAGCCAATTAGTCCAAAATAGGATTGTTTTCATCCTCACCATGCATAAAATATTATATCATCCAAAACACCATTTCAGGAAACAAATGACTAAATCAAAGAAACCGATAATCCAATGAAAGAAAAGCACCTGATTTTGTGGAGTGTGTGGGCATTCTAGAGAACTTGGAACAGTGAGATTGAGAGGGCGAGGAGATGGAAGAATAAAGAAGAGAGGCGTAACGAGAATTAGAAGAACAAAATAATTTACAATGGTTGTTAGAATAGTATCCATAGTCGTTGGAAGAACTATAGTGACTGAAAGAAGGCGAAAGTGTAGGCTGCCATGGCTGAGATAAGATATTCAAAGTCGCCATTTTTAAATCTGTCTCAGTCTCTCTGACTATCTCGTTCTCTCCGTTCCTTGTTGCAAGAGAAATCAGCTATGGAGGTGGGTTAGCTGCCACATACGCCTCGTCTTCGCCTCTAGTAAAAATACTGAAACGGAGGGCCATAAGACGAAGATTTTTTGTATTTATTCACATTTTTAATTAATAATAAAATAATATTAGTACTGTTGTTTTGGTCTTCCCCGTAATTTTAATAAATGTTTTTTTCCTTGCTCTTTGGGACCCATGTCCCTCCTTGATAAAATGCTATCAACCCTTGTGTCTCTCATTATTCATTTCCTTTTCTGAAAAAAATATCTTTTTAATCAATTATTCAAATCAATAGTTCCAATTTAATTTAATTTTTAAAATATGTATACCGCATTCATTTTCAATCCTCAAAATTATATTTATTATCTTTTATTTAACTATATTTAAATATTATCAAACCCAATATAACCCGCCCCAATTCTAATTATAGTTATCTTTTTATTTCATTTCAAAGCCCAGCCTTACTAGTTTACATACATTTATCAACTTCACCAATAAACTGCAAAGATATAGTTAGAATTAAAATCATAACATTTGCACTAAGAAGTGCAACAACAAAAATAAAATTAATTTACATCACAGTTATTTTTTTTACTCAACAATATGTATTCTATACTATTAATAATGTTAATTAAACAAAAAAAATAATTCTCATCACATTCTTATATAATTTTCGCATCATAGATATCATATACACCAAACATATCCATGATATTGCCTGTGATGGACAAGATTTCAACAGTTCAATTAAAAAAAAAAAATCTCTTGGCCTCAAAGTGCAGCAACTTAAATATATCCTTGTGTTAAAGTTGTTTATTTTGTCACAAACCTTGTGCCGCTGCGGCTTTCAATAAAATTTAGGGTTAAGTAGCATTTTTGCTATGGAAGTATATACGTTGGAGCACTAAGTATTTGGAAGTTTTCTTGAGATCGGATTCACCCAAAAAATTTGTAAAACATTGCATTTTTCACATGAAGCAACGAACGTTTATCTTCATTTGAATAAGGTATGTGTTATTCGAATGAAAGCTTCCTCTTGAACGTAAAACTCATTTAATGAGAAAATCATTCATTTAAATAAGTTGAAGATAAGACACTTCATTCGAATGAAAAAAATCATTTATTCAAATGAGCTTCTAAATCAAATATTATGCCAATTTTAAATGATTGTAACTTCTTCGTTTTATCTCCAAATTTGACAAATGGCCTATAATTGGAAAGCCCTTTAAGTTTACTTTCAAATGAAACAAGTTTCACAACCATTGGATGTATTCCAAATATATGTTCAATTTTTTTATAATATATCTCAATCTAGATATCCAATTAATTTTAAAATTGTCTCATTTGAAAGTAGACTCAAAGGGATTTTCAACTATAGATCATTTGTCAAATTTGGAGCTTAAACGAAGAAATTACAGCGTTTTTCCAAACCATAATTAAGAAATATGGTTTAGAAAGTCTAAATTTGACAAGCTATAACTTCTTTGTTTGAACTCTAAATTTGACGAATGATCTATTGTTGAAAAACTCTTTGAGTCTACTTTCAAATGAAACAAGTTTAACAACCATTGGATATCTTGATTGAGAGATATCATCAAAAAACCGAACATATATCAGGAATACGTATATTCCATATATATATGTTCGGTTTTTTCATGATATCTCTCAATCCAAATATTCAATTGATTTAAAACTTATCTCATTTGAAAGTAGACTCAAAGGGATTTTCAATAATAGGTCATTTGTCAAATTTGGAGTTCAAATGAAAATATTACAACCTTTTGAAGTTAAACTTGCTAAACCATTTCTTTTTTATGAACTTAAAACTCATTCGATTGAATTTAAAACTTATTCGATTGAATCTCGACTTTCTAAACCGTTTTTTGTATGAACGGTTTAGAAATCATCCTTTCTCAACCTTTTTAAGTTTAAACTTCAAAACACTGTAACTTCTTTATTTGAACTCCAATTTAAAGAATGACCTATCGATATAAAGCCCTTTAAGTCTATTTTTAAATGAAATAAGTTTCAGAATTATAGAATTTATTTTTTGAGAGATATAATAAAAAACGGAACATATATTATGAATATGTTTATTCCAAATATATGTTCAATTTTTTTATGATATTTCTCAATTTAGATATCCATTGATTTCAAACTTATCTCATTTGAAAGTAGACTCAAAAATCTTTCCAACGGTAGGTCATTTGTCAAATTTGAAGATGAAACGAAGAAGTTACAGCCATTTAAAATTAGCTTAATATTTGATTTAGAAGTTCATTTGAATAAATAATTTTCTCATTCGAATGAAGTGTCTCATCTTCAACTTATTTAAATGAATGATTTTCTCATTAAATGAGTTTTACGCTAAAGAGAAGTCTTTCATTCAAATAATACATGCCTTATTTGACTGAAGACAAAAGTCAGCTAAAAATCCATTACTCCAGATGAAAAATGCTACGTTTTATAAACTTTCGAAGTAAATCTAGTCCCAAGAAAACTTCCGACTACTTAGTGCTATAACGTATATACTTCCATGGCAAAAATACTACTTAACCCTAAAATCTAACAAGAGGGGAAAACAACATAAATAATAGTGATGCATATTTTAGTTGTTAGTGAACTTTCCAAGAAACTACAAGGTCACTTGTCAATTTATGTTAGCATCAAATCATTACATTGAAGTTTCAAAGTATAAGAAGAGGCCACATGTTTTATCATAGGGTCCATCCTTAAACAACATATCAAGAACCCGAGACAAAGAAAGGGCCATTAAATGTACAGAAAAAAGAATGGACCAATGAACAGAAGTTTGAGGGAGGGGTTGAGAGAGAGGGGGAGAGATGAGGGCTTGGACTAACAATGAGCAACTCTGCTTCTAATTGGTTGTATACACCATACCATATCTGTTAGAACTAGAAGTCCCATAAATCACTCTCTCTAATCTTCAGAACAGAGTTTCAAGCAGTTTTGGTGAAGACATGGCAGCCACATTTTTGAACTGCTAGTAGGGAAAATTTTTCACAATGAGCATCATCATGCAACCAACTCAATAAAAAAAAAGTCTAGTATATTGCACTAGTAAAATTTATAAACCGGCTTTAGCTTCTGTTCTAGTATATCTCTAATGTACCTTGTCTTGTCTGTACTTCATCCGAATGGCGCTTAAAGGGCAGCCCTTGGTATTCAGGTGCAGGTCTTGCAATGCAACTGTTGTGGCTTTTAAATCTGAAGCCTTATACCTTGAATAGTGTTCAAGAGTTGGATTCTGCAGAAAAACAATGAAGGTCACGTTTCTAATACAAACATTACGGGCTTTACTACCATATTGATCCCAAGATGGATTGTGGCCATCAATTTACCCCAACACTTTCAAATAAAAGCTTTCAAATTAATCCTGACCTTGACTCTATCAATTAAACCATTCGAAAGAGCTGCTTATGAGGTCAGGATATACTTGATGTAATTTAAAAACTGGTGGGTCTAAATTGATGGAAGCAGGATCCAATATGGTAGTTTAATCTACTACTCCCTTCATCCCTAATTACAAGTCCCAATTTTTAGATTTGTCATGTCCCTAATTTAAGTCTCATTACAAAGTTCTGGGTGTAGCTATAACATTTTTCCAGAAATACTCTTTATAGAGGTTAGAGGTGAGCAAGAGCCTCGAAGCAACGATACAGTTGCTGCCGCTGCCACATAACCTAGAAGTTACTGGTTCAAAACTTGAAAACAGTCTCTCTACTTGAAGAGGTAAAGTTGCATACATCTATCCTTCTCCAGATGCCACATAATAGGAGCCTTTGCATTGAGCCATCATTTACTCTATATAAAGGATCAAAATTACCTGTCTTGCTTAATAAAGATACACTTTCCGATGGTAGCTTTAATTGAGGGCAGAACTAGGAACTAAAAACATGTTTTTCATACATCTAGATTTCAGTGCTTTCTAGGTGGGTGCGTGTGCGCGCGCGCGTGAGAGAGAGAGAGAACTGAGACTTATAATTAGGAGTGAAGGGAGTGTTACTTTCATGAAAAGAAGATAAGGATGTGATATGAACCCAAGGGTGATATGACTGATCTAACGTCCATCTAGCTAGAAATACAGCAGATGCAGCAATGAGTGAAGGAAGGAAAGTCATGAAACTATAGTCCATGAGGCTCAGTTCAGCAAGATAATTGGCCAAGCATTCCAATTCAAGGCTAGGGCACTGCAAAAATTCAGTATATAACACATTATCGGTACTGAAATCAGACAATTCAGCATGTCTCCTGACAGAATCATGAGTGACCGAGCAGCTTTGACTAAAAAAGTATCCCTTCACCTTGTACGAAGCTTGGGCTGCTCGAAGAAACCTCCTAAGAACCAAGAATGTGCGTACACAATTTGATAAGATTCTTCCAAAATAAAAAAAAAAAACTGAACTTTATTTTTCTGTATAGATTTCTCAATGAAATATTACACATCGCCATATCATCCTACAGAACTTAAGTTAGAAAAATTACCTAACGAAAGTTTTTGTTGTGGGAGCAAACATTTGAAATTGGGAACACCTAATCACTTGAGTCTCCATTTCAAGTACCTGCCACTTAATCCTTTCAGTGATGCAAGGAATCCAATAATTTTATAAAACAAGCACTTTTCACAGAGAGCAAAGTATAATGGGTTGCTGTTAATATCGGCTTTGTTTTAGTCATCAATATCATACAAAAACCAACAAGGTAAGAGTGAATTTTATTAGCCTAAAAACAAGAAGATAGGGCTTGACTCTCTAAGTTCTTGTGTCTAGACCTCTATGAAACAGCATTTTCAGGAATTACCGCATACCTCCTCTTTTGTGTAAGTGTTGTCTGTGATGAAGCAGAAATCATCAATCCGCGGTGGACAAATTTCTTCATGCTTCCTTCAACCACAGAAAACAAAACGACATATGGAAAAGATTCTCCAGATGCATTACAGTATATGATACACAGGGTTATAAAATGATTCAGCTTAACTTCTTGAAAGTGGTCAAGGCAGTTTTCCTTGTTGGCTAAATTGTCAACTACTAGTTGAAAGTTTATTGAACAGCAATCGAAATAAAATCAAGCAGAGTAAGATTCATAACTAGACAAGAACAGGTTGAAGATGAAATCACATGTTGTCTTTCCTACCACCTTTCTTATTCCATCATTCAAAATCTATATATCTATACATAAAATAAAATATGCACGAAGCTGTGCTATTCATAAACCATGAACAATGTGAATCAACTCAAATTCCATGTGATTCAACTAAAAAAAATGTTAGATGGCAAGAATATTTTAACTATTTTTTTACTTTCTTTGTCTTTCGGCATCCTGCCCCATAAGTTTTTGTCCACAACTATCAATGATTCTTCAGTTATTGGGTATCAATTACATCATAAAAGGACGTCTCTTCCGCTGAGTCTGACAAATTCCAAACAAAAAATGTAAAAATCATGGATGTGCAGCAAACAAAAGGAATCAATTTCTGGTCTTCAAGTTCGATATCTTGATTTTGATAATTGACCTTGATTGCATCAAAGTCATAACATTGAGATGTAGCCATAAAGATTGTATCGAAGTCAAAACAAGGACATTGTAGCAAGATCTAGAGGCCCAGATTCGAAGACCAGAAGCTTCAAACTGAGTCAAACCAAGGACAAGGGGGGAGATGTAATGTTCTCTTACGAAGCAATTAGCATGCAGGTGATGCCAAGCAGCTGAAGTCTTTGTCTTTCAATGTAATTTTTGGAGAGAAACCAATCTATGAGATATACAGTCAGGTATAGAGTATCTGGAACCAATTTGTACTCCTCGGAAACCTGAAAACATTATTTTACATGATAATACTGTCGGGCAGATGATATGAATCTGAAGACGAGATCTCAAGTAACCTAGTCTATAACCCTCAAGAATCAAATAGACGGTAAGTTATATGATAATATAACAAGCTTGGAAATGAACCTTCTCTTTGAACAAGAAATGCAACTAAATGCACAAAGGATTGTTCAGTATAAATACAGATACAGTACAAATTATCTACACAACAATCTCCAGTAATTCAGCTTGCACACGTAGAACGGGTAAAAAAGTTTTGGACCAATGATACAAGAGAGGATTCATCCTCGACAACCTCACAAAATAAGCAAAGTAGCACATTATTTAGCTAAAACCTGATAATGATAGAAATTTGTAAGCATAGCAAGAAATTGAACAATGCAAGGTTGCAAACCTCTACAAGCCAATCAACTAGTATCCCACGCATGCTTTGAGTGATATCTCGCTGAACCGTTTCCATAAAGTTCGTACAAGGCCTTCTTGCAAGCTGAGAAGAAAAGTTTAGCTATAAGAAAGACGTACAAGAGAAAAGGGGGAGAAATTGTGGTAGTTACTGTTCCAACTAGCAATTAAAAAAAGAAACTGCAAATCAAGCATCAAAAACAGTAAAATTATATGCTCTACCATACCCAATTTAAGTTCAAGTACGTTTTTGGCATACTTAGAGGAATATATTAAGCTTGAGATATTACTTGGCAGCTGACAATAAATTATCTTTGACCTAATTTTCTTTAAAATTTTAAGACCCATGGTCCTAATCAATTCAATGGACACTAAAGTTTGTCATATGGAAATGAATTTTACATGCGCATCCATTATGTGACTTGAAGTTTTATATAACTTTAAGCTAAATATCTTCTCCAAAACATCATTTCTGAAGTGAACCATTCCTGTTCATCAAGACTCCATTTAATTAATGGGAAACTGAGAACGTGAAAAACTTATAGGAACTTGCAAATAAGTCAAAAGTTACATCTAAGCATAACAAAGTTGGCAGATAAAACCTCCCGTATAACAGATTCTTCTCAACTTTTAAGCAAAGTTAGTAGAAAAAATAAGGCCGTATTGAACAGAGATAAGCTGTTTTTATGCAAAAGCTATGTATGTATGACACACCTCAAAAACACGTAAATTGTTGTAGATATCAACAGCATAGTCACTGCATAATTGAGGATCTTCATGATCAACATCTATATCAATAATGTCTTCACTCTTTGATGCACTTGGAAGTTCAGAAAGGCTTCTCTTGGCTGCAACAATTTGCATATGCTCAACAGTTAGTGACTGGAAAAAGAAAAAAGGAAATACATCAACTAAGAAGCAATTTCATTTTTTGAAGGTCCAGAGTGAATTCACTAACCCTGCAGCATCACTGTATTGAACACATAATTACATAATTATCGTTTTTAAACCTAGCTTGCAAGCAACCTCTATAGTAGAACGAGGTTAATAAGAGTTTCTCGATTTCTTTATGTACGAGTTTCAAATGTGCAGCTCAGCAATGATAAGGGATGTGAATTTGGGACTCGCTAAGCAATCTAATATGACATAAATGATTTTTAATTCACAAATGTTAATACACTGAAACCACATACATCGTCCACTTATCTGGTATCTTATTTATCTAACAATATACTAGTGATTTGGATTGCGACAGGATAATCTAATCGAATTTACATTAATTGAATTTAGATTCCTCAAACTATGTTGCAAACCAGGAAAACAACCTGATGTCTGAATCAGAGCCTAGAGTCTTGAAAATAATATGAAATCTAAAACATACACTATCTGAAGAAGTATAAAGGGGACTCAGGGCAATGCATAGACTATGTCCTGCACAACCAGTACAATATTAAGGGATCCAATGAAAAAGCATTGCAGTGTCGTGGATTACAGAAAAAGCAGAAAACCTTTTGTTTGAGAAATTAGTGGCTGAGGACATAATCCAGGAGTCTGCCCTCCAAGCAGACCATCATTTGGGCTGCACACTTTGTTGCCACTAGTCTGATGGAGGGCATTGTCTCCCAAATTACTTGAACAGGTGGCTTTAGCATCTTCTGATACAAGTCCTGTTTCAGGTAATCTCTTTGGTTTTGAGTCAACTTGAAGCTGTGGTAGCCTCCCGGAAACTGAAGGAACTTCTCCGGAAATATTGACTTGGCCAGTTTTAGTCAGCTTACTTTTCTTAGCCTGGTGGTCAGATGAATTAATTGAAAATTCTTAGCTTCACAACTTGGGAAGAGGAAGAAAGAAACTTTCAAGAATTAGGCATCAACCCAAAAATAGTTTTCAATGAGACACTCAACAATGGGGAAAAAAGTGGCATCCATAAACTATTTTTCATTTAATCATCTGGAGCTTATTTACAGCTAATTAAATGACAATAACCTGAATTTTAGTAGCATTGAAACAGTTCCTATATGAATTTTCACAGAAAACATTGGTAACATCCTGAAGAACAGCTCTCTTTTTGAACTGAGGACATGTTTGATCAGAAGCTGATCTTTTTGGGTTAGCTCGTAATGGCTTCTGATTTTGCTGTGTTGGCCCCTTGAGAGGTGGCAGTTGTCCATTTGCACGTAAGGCAGCAGCTCGTGCACGAGTCAAGCGACCTGGGAGCTCTGCAGCTTTTGAAGAGCCAATGTTTTCTTTCTTCATGTCCACAAGATTTAGCAAAACATAGACACTAAATTTATATGCATAAATCCTGCAATGAAATAGATCAATCAGCATTTGTGAGTGATTGAATACAAGGAACCGATCTCTCAAACACCAGAGATCCAAATAATACCAAAAAAAAAATTAGAAAAAAAGGTCTTCTGTTAGTGACAATACTCAAGCAGTTGAGCAACCTCACATAGAAGAAACACTTAACTTGAAAATGCAGAAGCACATATCAGCAGTAAACACATTAAGCAATTTTTTCTTCCTAGTCCATGTTTTTGAATAAGGAAGAACACAGCTAACGTAGAGTATACATTCATAAATTGAATACCCAACCAGCATGACTTAAACAAGCAGGTAAACAATATCAATATTCAGAAATCCACCTGGATTAAACATCCTTCAGCACAAACATGGTGGCATGACCCACAACTACATTTTTCCCCAGAAGAGCAGACCAATATGGGGTCCACTAGAAGAGAAAAACAATCTTTTAGCGGAAAATATTCTTATAGAAATTCTACGAACCTAGAAAAAGAAAGAAGAAAAATAACATGATTTATCTCAGTTTTGCTTCAAGAAAGTTAATCACTAAATTCTTCCTGCACAATGACATTGAAGAACAGGACGAGGAAAAAGAAAGGAAGAGAAGAATTCAGAAGTTAGAGTTTTCGATCAGTTACGAAGGAAGAAAAAGGAAACCCAGAAGAAGAAAAGTCTGTTCCTGAAAACCCGCTTTCTCAAACTTGAAGATTTGAAAAGACATGGTGACATTCTCATTTGAATCAAATTGCTCTTACAGCTTCATATTAATAAAACTTTCCCGTTTCAAGGAAGTAAAATTAGCAAAAAGAAAAAAGTCCAAGACTCAATTTTCTTTTTTTGTCATCTTCGATTACATTACACGACAACCGAATCCAAATCGCTAAAAAGTCAGCATCACTCCACAAATCCCTCCCAAAAAAGAACAGTTTCTTCTTCGAAAGTCTCTCCAAAACCCTAAGTGTACCAAATGCCACAAACCCAAAAGAACCAGCATGGCGACAACAAATGCTAAGAGAGCAAGTAAACACTGTTCGTTCAAGTTTCACAGGAAGATGAACCTGAGTCTATCTTGCAAGCTCCTCGACCTCCATGAGATAGAGAAATATGGGAGCTCGCAGACAGAAAAGGAAAAGGAAGGAGCTTTCAGCTTTCAAGCCTTCCAAGAGTGTGCCAGCTATCAGCTATGGAAGAGGCAGAGAGTGTGAGAGAGTGAGCGGGACTGCTCAAGTTTAAAAAAATCTCACTATCTCAGTTAAACAATAATAAAAAAGAAAAATGAGTGTGTTCATTCTTTTTATATATTTAGGTTTCGATCAGGAGAGTTTACCGTGAGATCTCGCGTGAGATCTGGACATCTGGTCGTTTAAGGTTTCTTAATCACCTAATTACCCTTTGATTACTCTCTTGTTACATCTTTCTTGCTTCACCTCTTGGACTGTTCCTATGACCATGTGGGTGGTATCGTCATTTCACAGCTCATTGTTTATTGTAAAAGTACCCTATGGTCGAGTACAGGGAAAGTTCAAAAATTAAACGAGTTGAAGGGGGTCCTAGACAACTTGTTACCGTCTGACAAAGTTTATCAACCCTTTAAAAGCACGTTTAACAATGTTTTTTCGTAAAATGAGATAATCTCTTTCACATATTTACCTCAACTTACGTAAAAGTATTTCTCTACTGCTTTCCCAAACGGACCCCTTAACTGCTACACGGTTCAGTGAACTTCTTTTTCATTTATTTTTTTTTAAATTTCCATGTTTTGTATTTGCCAAAGATAATAAGAAAGATAAATAAACTACTGGATTTTATATCAAGCTTTGAAGGTGATATTTATTTTTTTTATCTAGTTACTTTTTCATAGTTAGTTAAATTAGAAAAAATTAAGAGAGATAGACAAATATGGGATTTTATATCTGGAAGGTAATATTTGATTAGATAATTTTGAAGGTCAAATAAAAAGATTAGGTAATTGAGTTTTAAGGATAATTTCGTAATTAACGAAAATTGTGTTTGAGATACTTTTTTGTTTGCCAAAGTTTGAGATCCATATATTAAATGATTGAAAAATGATTTCGTGGGTATTTTTAAACCGTAGAGCTGGCCGTTTGGAAAAGTACCGCCTCAAAATTTATTACTCATATACATACAATTTGTTTAAAAATTTATGTGATGTTTATATATAGTTAGTGTAATACTATTCAACAAAAAAAATATTATTGTTCAGCCATGTAAGGCTCTTCTGAAACTATATAGAATGAAAAACATTTGTGTACAGTTGAAAACGTACAGCCATTTAAGAATGCGGATTTTTAGATATTTTTGAGCAATAAATTTTATGGTGAAATATTTTGGAAGGTTTATTGTAAGGTAATAAGGAATGAAGTTATTTGTGAAAATGTCTTAAGAGTTGTCAATGGCAGTTGCTCCACTTATCAATAATGCTTCTCGACTTATCATTGATAATCTCTTAAGACATTTTAATAAATAACTTCTTTTTTTATGATCTTACAATAAATCTCTCAAATATTTTTCAGTAATTTTTCCAAAATGAAAAAGCTGAGTTGGTGAGATTCGGAAGAAAATTTAATGGCGGATAAAACTAAAATTTTTAGGTAAACTATACAAAAAAATCAGGAAACTTTGATTTTTTTTTTTGACCTGACAAGAATTTTAATTTATTTCTTCGTTAGTTGATATCTTGAACCAATGTTTGAGGTTGTTTGGGTAAACTTTTTTTCACAGTGCACACAAATCGAGATAAAATATATCTTACATATTTATCTCAATTTACTTAAAAGCACTTTTATATCGCTTTCCCACACGGACCCTTTATAATTAGATTATTGTTCTTCAAGAAAGCAAACAATCAATGTTTTAATTTCTGTCTGTTTATATCACCATCATCATAATCATATTAAAAATGGAATTTTTATGTTGACAGTTACAAAAGGTATAGTTACATTTTCTGTTGGCAAAAAAAAAAACAAAACAAGAAAACTATATCAGAATAGTTCGATTTTTGGGAGTCAACTTGAGTAATCCTTTTTTGCAAGGCAACTAATGGGATGAAGCATAATTTTCATGGAGAGTAAATAAAAACCCAATCTACCAATAATTAAACTGTTGATTGAGATAATAAACAATCTATCAATAGGATTGGATTTAATTGGAATTAATCTCTCATAACATAGAGTTTGTTTGGGAATTTCGTTCCCAAAACGGTACATGCAAGTTGAGACAAAATCATTTCAAAATTATAAAAACCATCTCAAAATCCATAAAACATCTTGAAATCCGTAAAATCATTTAAAAATTTGTAAACTTATTTCTCCCAAACACACCCATAGTGAATTAAGATTCAAAATTTTACTGAAAGAGATACCCACATTTAAAGGGTATGTTTGAAAATTCCGTTGGAAGAAATGAATTTATAGATGTTGAAGTATTTTACGAATTTCAAAACGGTTTTCAAGATGTTTTTTATGGATTACAAGATGATTTTTACAGTTTTCGAGATGGTTTTATCTCAACGTGCTTATACTGCTGGAGAAACGTTGTTCCCAAACAAGCATAAAGTTCGTTAGTACATTAAAAGGCTTGTTTGGGGAGGCAAACTGCCTCCCCAAAAGTCATTCTCACGTAAATCGAGACAAAACTCCTATCACATATTTACCTTAAAATCTGTTATCGTTCTCCCAACGGAATTCTCAATCACACCCAAACAAGAATGTTTCGAGTGTGATGATATATAAGAAGAAAACAAAAAATAGCAAGCGGTCCCGTGCAGATGAAGAAAGAAACACAGGTTCAAATCAAACTAACTAATAAAATTAAGAAGGGGCGAATGAAATTGTGACATGAATGAATGAGGGAAATGAATGAACAAGGCTAACAAGATAGGAGGATGGTGGAGGGAGGTGAGGAAGAATGAGAGATTCAAAAGGCTGCTGGTGGAGGAGGGAGGATCCAGAATTCAAATTTGAGGACATAAACAAGACAGCCTTATCTTCTTATCTTAAAATCTGAATCTGCCTTCAAGTGGGGCCCTACCTAGTCCTACCTACGTACGAGAACCAGTGGAACTCATTCTTTAGAATGCCCTCTACTCTTCATGCCACGCTTAGAGACATCATAGGTCTCTATACTCACACACATGTATATAAAGTTATCATGTGGTGAAGCATGCGTGGGACACTTTTTCTTTTAAAAATAGGTAATATTACTTGTCTAGCGAATATAATACCTTGTTTCATACGGTGGAAATAGAATTGGAATTGAATTATATGATGTTGGTATGTTTAGTATAATGGAATTACAATTCCATATGGAATTCAATTCCACCTAAATACCCAATTTCAATTCCATACCTAAACCTATGGAATTCATTTGGGTTTCATGGAATTCAATTTTTTTGGATCAAAATATCCTCCCTTATGCAAAATAGTCTTTTTTGTTACATTTAAAAAAAATCAAAATTCATAAAAAAGATATGGATTCCATCTTCATTTTCATGACATACCAAACATACTTTTAAACCCAATTTCCATTTCCATTTCAATATTCATTTCCATACCAATATCTATTTCCATATCCATCAAAATGAATTTTGCGTACCAAACGAGCCCTAAATTTTACCTGCTTAGGGAATTCGGGTACTCCTTGAAAATGTAAACGTGGTAGATAAGTACTTTTATATAAGTTGAGGTAAATATGTTAAGGATGTTATCTCGTTTTACAAAAAAATACTGTTGAACAAACTATTAACTTTCCAAATGAAATGTCAAACGATCCCTTAATTAACTAAAAGAATCAATATTAAAGTAACGTTCTCATTGCAAATAAAATTTTCACCATCTCCCCACATTTTTAATCGAGCACAAGTATTCTATTGAAACAATTGGCTTGTTTATAAATGTAATGGATAAGTATCTTTACGTAAGTTAAAATAAATATGTTAAGGAGATTATCTTATTTTGTTGAAAAATACTATTGAACAAACTTTTGAACTCCCAACAAATGGTGCCAAACAGGGTCATATCTAATGCATTGTTAACATGACATAACCTTATTGGTGTATCGGGCCATAATTTTTTTTTTTGCTCCATAGACAGTTTCACTGCAGCTATGATTTCTCTACAACACTTGAGATACTCCACATGCTATCAACGAGGATTGAGTTTAACGGAAAAAGTTAATTTCTCATAATATAATAAATCAAAATTTAAATATCCAACAAAAAGAAAAGTTCACATTTAATATTAACATTATTTTGAATAAAATGGTTTTTTAGTGGAGGATACATGAGTTTAATAAAATAATACTGCTCACATCTTAAATGTATAAGTTGGATAACTTATCTGTAAAAATTTAAAAGTAATTAAATTTGTTATTTATAAGAAAATGCGGCTTTATTTTTCTAAAATATCAATTTTAATATTTGCAACGGAAACTATACCTACGGTATAAATGGAAAAAACTGCTTAATGTAAGCAAAAGATAAGAGGAAGTAAAATACATGTACTGTATGTAAAGTGAATATCGGATTTTACATTTTTGGCGAAGAGGAACAATTTAAATTTAATGGTTTTAAAAATTAAAATATAAATATACACTTTTAGAAAAATATCAACTAAATTTTAAAATTGATTCTCCACCATGTGATCTCTCCCTCAGATAATTTTGAATATAAGCGATGACAATTGTGATTTTATTAATATACTTGATTGAATGATGAATTTAAAGTAAAAAAAAACCGAAATTCTCGTTTATATGTATAGTACCGAAGCCTCGACAAATTTTATTTAAAAGCTTTGTTAAGCATTAATAAATATAGATCAAATATCAACTATTTGATCGTATTCATAGATCATATCCAACATGCTTAATGAAAACACCAATCATTATTAAATTTAATTTAAAATTCAATAATTTTGCAATGTCATCCCTATTTAATATATCATGTAACATATGGAAACAAAGTTAAAAAGTTAAACTGTATATTCACATGAAAAATTTAACAAGGCAACATATAAATAAAATCAAATGAAACATCATCTTTTTACTCTATAAATAAAATGATAGGATTAACGTTTTAAGATGTCAACCCCTTTTGTTAAATTTAATATCCACTCATGAGCAAACCGACAATTTGTGGTTACAATGGGTTAGTGTGGCAATTCGTCTGGAAAAGTAAAAAATGTGTTTAAAAATATTTTTCCGTAAAATAATATACTCATCTCCACATATTTATCTCGATTAACGTAAAAACATTTTTCCATCACGTTTTCAAACGGGCCAATAACTGCATCTTCACGAATGAATGAATGCAAACTCAAACTTAAACAATTTGAAAATTTGAATACAAGCTGGTAATTAAGGAGTTCAATAATAAACTGGATAAGGTGAGAATGAAGGATGGGCAAATGGGGCGGTAGTTAATTAATACAGTTATATATATAGGCACGTGACCCCTAAACTTTAGGACAGATCAACAGCATTAACCCCTTCATCCAACTGTGAGGCTTATGTGGACCCCCCTTTGGGGCCACATATAATATATTACTTTATTCTCAACAGAAGACTCAAATAAATTCTTTTTGTACACTACAAGGAAGTTGGTTAATTATTTATATTTATCACTTTTTTAAAATTAATATATCTAATTTATAAAACTGGTATATAATATGATAATATATAAAAGTATTTCAGAATATATATTAAAATTCTCTTATTTATTTAATTTTTTTACACATTCAGAAACTTCAACTGACTCTATAATAATGATGGAAAATAGTAGTATACCATAGTAAAACAAGTATTACTATACTCTATCCAGGATTTGATCTTAATTATATTAAACTATGACTAAGTTTATATTGAAGTGTTTTCTGAACGACCCGTAAAAATTGGGGAAGCGTTTTTATGGTCAATGGATCTGTAGAGGTTGCTGCGTGCATTGATTATTTATTTATATTCAAGCATTTTCAAATTTAGAATGGTAGGTTAATAATGTAATGTAATGATCATGTGGTTGAAGATCTGTGGGGCGTTTGGAAGGCCTCCCTGTCATAAACGCGTTCATATTTCAAATTCAACTGATATTCTAACTTGACAGCATAGCCCTTTTCAATTAACTTGCATTCGTACCCATCGTCCGTGGGTTCAGCTGGTGAAGGTATTGGACACTCTCATCAAAGGGAGAGGGTTCGATACCGGGGAAGGTCACTTTGTTGTCGCTCCAGTCGCGGCGCTTGGGGAGGCATCCTAGCTCCTGGGTGCTTAGGTAAACGCCTGAGGGTAATTGACGGCTCGCCCTGCCCAACATTGGTATGACCTAAGAGGAAAGGAGATTTCGCCCTGCCCTTAGCTTGTGGGTGAGCCCAACCCCTTGCCTAATTTTGTAACAAAAAAAAAAACTTGCATTCGTGTTTAAAAGCTATTAATTGAATATAAGGTTCATGGAATTGCAATAACAAAGTTCAATTTGTCTTCATCGTAAATTTATGGTGATTATACTCCTTTTTTTAGTGCTAGGGGGGTGTGAGTTCAAGTATCAAAACGAGAATGCGAGGGAGTCAGATATTGTGTCTGTTTGGGAATGTGATAAATAAGTACTTTTACGCAAGTCGAGGTAAATATGTGAAGGAGATTATCTCGTTTTGCGGAAAATACTGTTGAACATGTTTTTGGGAAGTAAATGAGCCTTTTCAAATAAGCACATTTACTCTTCTAATAACATTTATAAGGCAGAGATGTGATACATTTTTTTATTATATTTATCCGTCACACCATTGAATTTATTATCTATAAGTACATAATTCTACCAATTATTTATTACTGTGTCGACTTTGTTTATTTGAAATACATTGTCTATGTGTTTGGAAACTTCATTGGGAGAAAATAGTTACGATTTTTTAGGCGATTTTATGAATTTCAAGATGATTTTACAGATTTTGAGATGGTTTTTACGGATTTCGAGATGATTTTTACGAATTTTAAAATTGTTTTCTCTCGACTTACGTGCACTATTGGAGAAAATGAGTTCCCAAACAAATACTATGTAAGCTAATTAACAGTAAAGTTGAAAAGTTGTTAAATTTTAATAAAATTTAATGGATTGTAAAGCTACTCCTATCTTATGCCTTGTTTGGTTTGATGGAATTGGAGATGAATTCCATGGTGATTGCATGTTTAGTACAAAGAATTAGACTTGGAAATGAATTTCATGTGGAGCCCAAATTGCCCCAATTCCATCAAAAAAATTCAATTTCAAAAGTAAAATTTTCCAATTCCACCTGAAAAATTCCATCCTTAACCCCACGTTCAAAGAGCAGAGGCGTTGCCAACCTGGGCAACCCAGCAAACTTGACCAACTTCATCAGCTACTACAGCCATTGGCGACCTTGACCTACCTATTGACGGCGAGTATCCTAATAGGTCGACGGTGAGCAAAGTGGCGACGGCGAGCATACGAGAGAAATGGTTGCAGCAGCGGAAGAATTTGGTTGCACCCCAGTGACAACAAGCACCAGCAACAGCGGCAACGTAATGGCGAGCACCCCAGCAGCAATGACGACGGTGAGCAACACAGCAGTGACGACGACAGCGAGGAACCCCACAGCAACTGTGATAGCGAGCAACTCAGTAGCAACACTCACCTTAAGCACCGGCAACTGGAACCCACCATCGGCGACTATGACGACAACCAGAACCCACCGCCGACGAGAATTGAGCCACCATCACCAATGCATCTTCCTCCTCAGACGCACTTTCCTTCCCGAAGACAGAGAGCTCGAGTTGCAGGCAGTGTTTTTTTTTTTGTTAAGGTGGAAGGTTTTTTATTTTAAATATAGAAGGGTATTTTAGTCTTTTTATATAAAAGTAAGATTCCATTTCCATGACATACCAAACGTACTTTTAAAACCCATCTCCATATCCATATCCATATCCATCGAAATCAATTCCAGTGTACCAAACGGGGCATTAGTAAAACACATTAAATAACCTGCTCGGGAATGCATTTTGGAGACATGGAATGCATTCCCAAGTGAGAATGTACATTCTAGAATGTCATGGGTGATTAAGACAGATGATAGGCAGAATGCATTACGAAGAAAAGAAGAAAAAATCCCATTCTACTCATAATACATTACAAGTCACAATCTCAACATTACAGATCGGCTCTGGGATATGCAACTACAACCTAGATTGATAAATGTAAAAGAACATGAATATACGAAAGTCAATGATAAATAATGACCAACATCACATGCACAGTTCAATTTCCATTAATACCACCATCTATTTATTTTTGTCCACTAGATACATATATTTTTTTAGAACTTGATTGAATCCAACATACATACATACAAAAGTGTAGGCCAACAGAAGCTACAAAGTCGATGAAGTTAATTGTTTTGGGAAAAAAATTAAGGTAAAAAAAGAAGATTCTTAGCTTAGCATCATGGCAAAGTGATTAATTGCAATTTGTTAATCTTAAAGACAGAACATACACACACACACACACAATAGCTTTTTAAATTTCCAGAGGAAATACAGCGCTAATTCACACACAATAATTAACTATTATCATTATTCAAATTAATAAATCAGGTGTCAATTCATGCTAGATTTTATGCTCATAATAATCATCATGTGATATGATATGATTATTAACATTTTTGTCTATTTAGTAGGAGAGTCACTCTGTGCTTGTTTGAGAACTCCTTTCTCCCAACGGATACATAAACGAAGACAAAAAACATATCGAAATCTGTAAAAGTATTTTGAAATTCGTAAAAATCCGTAAACTTATTTCTTCCGACGGAATTTCCAAACACACACTTTAATAACCTAGCTAGCTTCAGTTTATAAGCAAATTGCAAAAGATCAATGTGATTGTTAGTAGTGTTTTCAAAAATCTCCAGTGGTAGTAAATTAAATGATGGTTATAAAAAAGTTTGGGAATCTTACTTAATTTTGATTTTAATTTTGTTGGAAAAGTGTGGTGCTCGTGAAATTAGTGGACGACAGCTGTTTTGACCGCCCTGACTTCAGAATTTGAATTCCTTGTTTGCATGTGATGTTTGAGGATTTATTTTATAATTTTATGTTTTAAAAAACCAACGGCCAAGAAAGGGTTTGAATGATGTAAGCGCGGTACCCTCACAACAAAAGGAAGGACCTTTAGGTTTGCTGATGTATCTATCCTTCCTGCACTCACCTGTGAAAGTTGGAAAAACTCTTCCATAGTTAAACTGATAGAATAAAATTATTAACTTGATCAGTATTATTCTAAAATATTGTTATTGAGGACTTACTTTTTTTAATTAAAAGCTTAATGCTTTTAATAATGACGAAACAAAAATACTGATCAATGACACTTTAAAGAAAGACCCAGACTCTTTAATCACTACCTATCTCATTAGAAAAAGATGGACACTGATCAATGACATAATGGGTCCGTTTGGAAACTCAGTAAAGAAGTACTTTTACGCAAGTCGAGGTAAATATGTAAAGAATATTATCTCATTTTATGGAAAAATACTCTTGAACGTGCTTTTGGCTCTCATCAATGCTTTGCCAAACAAGCTGAGCATTTAGCTAGTTGGTCTGCTACGCGAGTATCATCTCGAGCAGCATTGCTTATTTCAACCTGTCACTCTGTACAAACAAGCCACCTAGCCTCATCAGTAACATCTTTAAAAGGGTAATCATCGTCACAAACCCTAGTTAATATGTTAATGACAGTTGTACAATCTCAGAAAAGGAAAACATTTCTAAAACCCATTGCCCAACATAGGTTTAAACCATGAATGATTCCTATCAGTTCAGCAGCTGCAGATGGAACATTAATAAGCTTGTAAGTGATGAATCCACATAACCAGTTTTCTTTTTTATCCTTCAGGACCCCGCTGCATCGACTTTGCCCTCTGGAAGTACTGATGCATCCACTTATATCTTAACAGCATCCTCAAGAATCGTTAAGACGTGTCCTCTCAGTATCTCTGTTCTGGGTAGACAAGTAGCTATTCTTTAGTATATGATCTGATCAGCTATCGCTCTAAAGAGGCTTGCATTGGAATTATGGTTATTTAGTATGAGCTCAGCATCAAAGACTTGTAACCTATCCCATAAATGTTGTGGTGCAACCACGGCTTCCCATAGATCCCTTGCATTTAAGCAGTCTCTCAAGAAGTGCATTGCGTCCTCCGGTTGATTGCAACCAAAAGAGCATAAATCCCAGGTTGCTACTTCTCGATGAAGTCCTAGTTGAGCTCTATGGATTTTCCAGTGAGCGAATAGCCACATTAAGGATTTAATCTTCTCTGGGATTTGTCATTTTCAAAGCTTCTGCCAAATGTTCTAAATATCATTGACAATGAGATCTAAATATCAATATTTCTTTAATGCTATGTGCTTAATAAGGAATTCCTCTCTGACTTTGTTTTCACTGGTTAAAAAGCACTATCTAAACCACTTATAGGTAATAAGATTTAAAAAAATGACTAATAACATTTTTGTAAATGTAAATATCTTTTAGTCTGCATGTGTAGAATGCAGTTTTAAAAATATAATTTTTAGACCTGTGTTTGGATGTAGTCTAAAAGATATATCTTTCAGACCACATACCACACATGCGGTCTCAAAAGATGTATTTATCATCTAATTAGATGCACTTTTTTTGAAGTACTGTTAAAGGATAAATGTGAGCACGTTTCATAATAGAAATTCAAACCTATACTTTGTATGCCTTGTTCTTCTACTAGACCTAAGTGAAAATTCTGAAACAGTTGATGTAATGTTTTTGGCATGGGCTTGGATCTATCATCATTCATACATACATCTCGTTCTCTTAAATCATCCGCCGCCACATGAGAGAACTATTCCTTTTATTATACCCAGACCCCCATTTGGTAAAAAAGATGAATTTTTTTTTTGGGAATCATCTGAGGTGTTGTATTAGGCAACGGCAGACCTACGTTAGATCCAGCGAGTTCAGCCGCACCCCATAACTTTCAAAAAATTAAGTATATATTAGTGCTATATGATTTATTTTGCACCCATTCATTTGCTAATTTTGAACCTATTAAATTTTTTCTCAAGTTTTTCTTAAAAATATTAATAATAAGTCCCACTTATCTTCTCAAAAAATAGTTTACACCCCCTGAATCAGGTCTTGAGTCCTGACTTTGGATCTAGTGACTTATTATGGGATAACAGATTCGAAATGATGAAATTCTGTATTGGTTCAGGCTCAGTTTGTTTTCTGAGATTTCAGACAAGTATCAAGATCTATTAAGCTCACTGAACTAACATGCTTGGCTTTATTGTTAATAATTAATTAAGCATCAAGATCTATTCAACTTTTTTTTTTGGTTGAAAAAAGCATGTATATGTGAATGTGGTGTTGTGCACAGAGACATCAGACCAATAGTTTTAATCCCATTTATTTTAAGTTTTAAATAAATGTATTCTCTTTCGTCTTATGTAATGTTTGGTTCTGGATGAGCTCAGAGAGCCAGAAAGTGGAAGAAGAGGGGAATTACTAATTAATTTAACATGTGTTAGTTGGTTGGGATTAATTTTTCTTAAATAAAGGATAACTTATTTTTATATTTCTTGAAGCTTCTTGGCAGATCTAATGGAGAAGATAATTTTCATAATATGGAATGTTAAATAAAGTGCCCAGTGTGATGTGGGAAGAATAATTCTATGACAGTGTGCAATCTTTTTTTATCATTCATATTTTTTTATTAAAAAAAATGGTAGACGTGAATCTAATCCCCCCTCAAATTAATTGATAAATTATATTTTTATATGAAAGACAAAATGTTATTAAAGACAGCAAATTTATAATTCAGGATTGGAAGCAGTAGGTCACGAGGGCTATAATATTGGAAAAAAAATCATTTAATAAGCTAAAAATAACCTCCCAAATGATAATCGATAAATTATATCAATTCATTATTCATTAAAAAATTACCAGTATTTATAATAATAAATTTTGAAGAAAAAATTTGCACTCGATTTTAAATGGAGATAATTTTTTTTTTAAAAAATATAATTAGTATCCTACCTGATGACTTATAATAAAAAATACAAGTAAAGAAGTTCGATTTATAATTTTTTTTCAGTTTTCCCTTTAATTTTTCTCCAACCCTGTTGTATTTTGCAGTACTAACACTTCCATGTTCGAGCATTAATTGTGGAGCTCAAGTAAGGAATAACACTATCGTTTTATTTATACGCTTTGCACCATAACTTTTTTCTTTTTTAAAAACTCCGGTGTCACAAAAAATGAAAAGATCTCTCCATTTGATCCTAATAAATATTATAAAATTTAAAAAATATACACTCTTATCCTTATGGTCTCTCATTAGAAATTGACAAGATGGACAGATTTAAAATAAAATAATCAACACTTTACAATTCTTTGTAAAAGTGATCTGTATCTTCAGCTATCAAATTCTTCTAAAATGTGTCCTTAGTAATGAATAGGTTAAGCCGACCGATTAGTGCAAGATACTATGCTTTTTACCAGGATTGTTTCATAAAAAGGGTTTTAAACTTTAATTTATCATGTTACGAGATATTAACTCCTTTAACTAGACATAATCTCATTGATAGTCATATTTTATTTTTAAGTACTTTTTTTTTGTATAAACCATCCGGTATCCTGGGTTCATTGCCCGCCCCAGACTAATCCGGACCCCCCGAGAGGAGACCTTACGGTGGTAGCGAGGTACCGATGGGACAACCTCTTTGAAGCTGCGTTAATTATCGCGGCTGTCACTCCCCAGGGTTCGAACTCTCGCCCTGAGGAATGCTGATAGTAGCCCTTGCCAACTCTACCAAGCGCCCATTGGTTATTTTTTTTTTGCTTGCTTCTTCCTGATGACACTGATGCAAAATCTCACTTAGGCCCATGGCTGACAAGGCACCATTCCTATGAAAGACTTGTTGTCATTTATGAAGTTTTGGGCCCACGGCCCAAGTAATTGGCCCATCCATGATTTAAGTGTATCTATTTGAGTATCGTCTCCCTTTTTAACGGAATTATTTTCTCCGATCTTAAATATAAAAGTTAGACTAAAGAGGTTGGGTTTAGTAAAAAGTATTAATTATTCATAATATTATGAATTGAAATTTAAATCCACACTAGCAGACATGCTCACACTTAATACATAGCAGTACCTTGAATAAGATTTTTTTTTTCAAATTGTATGATACTTTGACTTAATATGCATTCATACATGAATACAAGCTAGTTGAGAGATTTGCCTTGTTCTTAAGTATAAAATCCTA